>CABFOV010000078.1:117151-191620 GCA_902141375.1 Timema poppense
TTTTGTGGGGGGGGGGGGGTAAGAGAGTCAGCCACACGGCTAGACATGTGGTTTAAGGCGTCAAACTCGTCATATGTGTAAAATTACACACCCTTAAGTTTCCTTAAAAACGTAATCTTAGGCCAAGTTTTTTTAAGTTTTCTATTTTTATTGTTTTTTTAAGCTCACCAAATCTGGTGGTCAAATAGTATAAGGCGTCATACTCGATGTATAAAAGAAAAAACTTTGCCTAAAGTGCACAAAATGAAGTTTCATTAAAAATAGTATTCGAATTTTCATCTTTCTTGGTTTCTTTATTTTGGAGTTAAAACACACTTAGGGATGTGAAAAAAATATCGATACTTTACTAAAATTAATATTTTCCTTTGGATACTAGTATTTTTTTGCTCCATAATTTTTTCTGATACTTTTACTGATATTAGTACTCAAACTTTGGTATCAGGTCGGTATCGAAAGAAACAACTTTGTTATATCTTCACTAATTCTGGGATTAAATATTTACTAGGGTGGACCGTGGCGGAAGAATAAATTATATTATTTCTCAATTCTTACTCATTTTCATTATCAATTATAGCTTTTATCAATGGGCACGGTCATCCCAAACTAAACAAATTAAGCTTTTTTAGAGATCAATTAATTCAGTAAACTCAAGGTTAACCCAAGCAGATGAAGTAGAAAAGTCCATATGCTTGGTTTAAGCAGCTGAAGCATGTATATCAGTAGTTAATACAGTATCCATCTTGATAGAGTATGTAAATGACAAATGTAGTTAAAAAATGGCACCTTCCAGAAGTGAACTATGTAACTTTTTTAAGAATTTGGATCGCAAAAAAGCATCTTGTAAAAAAAATAGATACCGATGCTTACTGTTATCGATACTTTTCTTTCTATACTAATACGGAATCGATTTTTTTTTCCTATATTTTTAATCAATAAAGTATCGATACTTTTCTTTCGTTACCACATTCCTACACATACACTGATGACCTCATGCGTAAAGCTATGAATATATTATGTAAGAACCCAAATGGTCTAAGGCAGATATTCTAGAAAGGGGGGTCAGTGAGGTTCGTCCAGGGGGTCCGTGAGATCTTCCAGGGAATCCGTGACATTTTCTTATACTATTTTAGATCTTAAAAATGTGTATATAAGAGGGTAAATCACTGGTCTAGACTAAGCACAATGGATATACCCTCCCATATTAAAGCCCATTGAGAAAGTAAGGCCTCTAAGTGGGGGGCTGGTCACGCCCCTTATACCTATAACTTTGAGAGGAGCATTTGGGCGTTCACATTTAACTTTAGTTTTCTCATCAGCCGGCATAGAGAACTTTCAGAAAAAGCATTGAAATATTTTATGTCTTTTCTAACAAATTATTTAAGCAGGCAAACCTTTTCTGCTCTTTGTAGTGTGAAAAAATGTTAAATAAAATTGTCTTAGTGTTGAATCAAACCTCATTTTTATCCTGCATATAAATTATCAGTAATTTTAGATGCACAAATATAATAGCTATATTATATTATTTATAGTTTTATAGTAATTCTTTGTACATCTATTTAAAAATATATTTTGTCTTAAAGTGTACATATATTTTATTTTAATTGATATTGAAATTATTTTTGCATTAAAAAATTATTATTAATAATTTATTCCTATAATATACTATATATATATATATTTTTATCATTTATCCTACATCAAGGGGTCCGCTAATTAGCTTTTCCCTGGTTAGATGGTCTACGTGACTAAGAAGGTTGAGAACCACTGGTTTAAAGCATCACTCTCGCATGAAACTAGCTTTATGATGATGGGGAGTTGGGGTTTAAGTCCCGGTTGGGTCTACTGATGGTTTCCAACTCTCCCTCCGCACAAATGAGGGTCAACTATATCTAAAAATGCTTCCTTCTTCTTCTTCTTCCTCACTCCTTTAGAGTATGTATCATATATGCGTATAATTTGAACAGGTAGTAACAGGTGGTGATAAATTATATATATATATATATATATATAATGAAAAAGTAAATAAATTACGCCAGCGTATACACTCGAACAATACTTAAGTACGCAGGCTTAAGCGAGGTTTTTTTTCTTGGTTTTAGAGTTTACAAATCATTCAGTCACGTGGATTAAGGTGTAATGCTCGAAGTGGATGTAAAAATAAAAATAGATTTGCTCATTAATTTTTATTAATTCAAATTAGTTGAAAAATGACAATTATTATTAAATACAACCTTGTATCGTATACTTGGCAGCATAACAGCTCTCCTGAGTCACAGATGTATGTGGTATCCGATATCTCGCGATATTATTTAATCACTCATATATAGCTGACAATTTATACACGTTCATCAGACTCGGACTTAAACTATTAGTAAAGAATTACCCTGTGCCATATCACAAGACAAACTTAAAAATTAAATTAAATTAATAATAAACTAAATCACAAACAAAATAATACAATTCTCAGATAGTTCCTACTTACAAGGTTTCAATGTCCTAATTCACTACTTACATCTGACAAATCACTTATGTCACTCTTGAACAACACAGTTTATAGTTCGAGATCTTATTCTCCTATCAGCACTTCCGACAGGAGCCTTCCCTCCTGTCTTAAGGCGTGCCCACGATATGGCTTGTATCACTCCGCGTTTTGGGTCTAGCTTGATTACCAAGGAAAAATATCACATTCTTACAAGAGATTATATACTGTAGTCACCTGTATTTTTTTTAGGTGACCTAGGGATCTAGAGGCAAGGTATCAGACTTCTGTGCTGGAGGTCCGGTGTTCAATCCTTGGTCCGGCACATATTTATCTGATTGCCAAACCCTTCCTTCCCTCTGACAAGACGTAAATTAATCACAACTTGTGAATGTGGGGAATGCCAGACCTCCACCGTGGTTCGGATCCCACGTGAATTGTAGGTCCTCCATTTCATTTATACAAACTATGGTGGAAACTATAAATGTAACATTGAAAATATTATCTCCAAGCGATTTTTTTTTCAAATAGAGGTTGAAATGAATTATGACGTATTCATTTTAGGCGGTATTATTTCAGTTTATCTGTACCCGTACGATCAAGAAAATATCAGGATTATAGTACCCAAATCTGGACTAGTTCCATTCTTCCAGAAAATGTTGATGCCATTCAGCAAGGAAACCTGGATCTGGTACTAATGTGTGTTCGTCGTCACATCCATTTTATGGAAATATTTCAAACTCTTTCATTTTGATGATAAAACAATCCACATTCCAAAAATCCAACTTTTAGAAAAATTCCGAATTCTTATGACTAGCATGACAGAAATCAAGAATTTGAGACTTTCTTACAGATTGTTCTTAATACCATGCATAGTTCTGAGTCTATTGACGACCAGTACTTATTCAGGACTACTGATAAGTTTTCTAATGAAACCTATTTTCTACCCAAGTATTGATAGCTTGAACCAACTTATAGACTCTGGACTTGAGATATCAGTTGATCTACAGTTTTTAAACATTTTCTTTTCATTAGGTCATACAAAATATTTGAAAGAATTTTCCCTGACATTGATGACGCATATATTGAGACGTATATATCAAAGTATTTTGGAACACCTTATGATGGGTTACAGAATGAGGAAGCCTTTTCTATCATGATGGAAGATAGTTTTGCGAGGGCAACATTGGAATCCATTGCAAATCAATTTGTGAATGATCGAAGATATTTTAAATATGGTCATCCATAGCTACACATTATGAAACATTACCTTGGTGTATTCTCCTTGGCGTACGCAGTCAATATAAGGTATAGAGAGAGATACATTATATATACTCCTATCAAAATTTATTGAATCTGGTCTGTATCAAAAATGGAAAGAAGATTTTAATTATGAAAAATCATTCACATATAAAGTAGAACAGACAGCATCAACGTTTAACGTTCTTGAATTCAAACACATACAACCTGCTCTAACAATATTACTAATTGGTTATTTTATAGCAATTTCGTCATTCGTATTGGAAGTAATTTCCAATTATAGATCTTCTGTCAAATAAGAGTAACCAAGATGGTGTAAAATATTATGTATTATAATTAGTTGATCCCTAAGTTTCGCCATTGCATGTATAGCTTATCAATGTAGAATATTTTGGTAAACAAATATACTAGCTCAGCTCAGCTCATTTCTTTTTAAAAATACATTACCGTCAAATTCAAACTTTAGGAAAAATTATTCATTTGTTTATGCCATTAAAATACGTCAAAATTAAGAATATATAGAAAATATAGCTTGTTAGTAAATAGTAGTTAGTTGATCTGATAAAAAGTATATATATATATATATTTGAACTGGATATATATAGTTATTAAAATGTAATAATAGCCAAGCTCAGTTACAATTAAACTATTTAACCTGTGGTAAAAGACAAAGTAAGGATTCAATGGGCTTTCACCAACTTGGCTACGTTGCAGGGAATCACATTGTTGAATAACCATCCCCAGTGCCCCCGGTGATATAGAACTTTAACATTTTAGGATAAATGATATACCATCCCTGCATCCATTTTAAATCAGGTGGCTGGCTGTCAATAGCTGTATTATGCTCCCAGTGTTAAATCAACTTTGTAGAAAATGAAATCCGTAGTACTTAAAAAATATTTTAGTAAAAACTCGCCTTAAGCTGCGTCATCAAGAAACTAACTAAATATCATCAACGAATATAATAATTAAATATATCAAACAATATCATATCTAATTGAAGATAATTGCATTTTCTTTTACTTAACTTTTTTTGGCAAAGTTAATAATAATAATAATAATAATAATACTTAGCATCACGTCTTACTACCCGTTCGGGTTATACGCTTTAAGTACTAATTACTCTAATGGATTAGGAATTGGGAAGGTTTAATTAGAGGAAGTGAACCCACATTTGCGTGGAGGGAGAGTGGAAAACAATTTAGGAAAAACCACCCCCAGTTCACCCGACCGAGATTCGAACCTCGATCTCCTCGTCCTCAGCAGTCGAGCTCAACACGACTAGCGCGTTAGCCAACTACGCCACCGAAGCGGGTTTCGGCAAAGTTGACCACAAGTATTTAGTAGCACTTAGATCGACTCCAGGTGATCCTGACTAGCATTATTTAATTATTTCTTTTAAAGTTTCTTATTGCCATCCGATTAATAAATATCATAACGCTAAGGTTGTCTACATACCTAGGCTATTAAGTTTGTAAGATGTGTAGTGATCTACACACTGTGTTTATAAAGTGCACTTTAAGTATTCGAATAAAAAATTATTTTTTTATTTTATGTTTAAATAAAGAACTGGAATCATTTTGTAATATTCGAGAACTATTAAAAATGACCTGGACTTCCATCCACGTACACACACATGGACAGGAGCGTGCGTGCTATTGAATCTTGGCTGCGACATCACACATGAGGGACACGTCGTGGACAGTATTGTTTGTCTTAAGGGGAATAGTGACGTAACGTCGATAGGGGTCAGTGTCATATTCTCTGGTGAGGGGGTGGTGATGAATCCGCACCCCACGGGTATATAACCGTCAGGTAGCAACCCATGGCAGTTATCAGTCAACCATCGTCATACAGCTGATAGCAGCAGCTCCTCACAACATTACAGCCAAACCATGATGGTGAGTTGCGTGGAGAATCTTTATTAGTGATGGTATTTAAATTAAGGATGAGTCAAATCCTCTTTTCCTTGACTCCAAAAACAGTGAACAGAAACAGTGACATGGCGGCCAGTCAAGAAAGAACTCCCCATTTTAATGCATTTAGGTTTTATTGGGCGAGTTTTATATAAAATTGAAACATAAATCAATACTTACTTTGGTGGCCTGGCGGTCTAGGGGTTAGTTGTCAGACCTCTGTGCTAGGGGCACGGGGTTCAATCCTCGGTCCCAGCACAGATTTATCCTTCCTTCACCTCTGACAAGACGTGTATTAATCACAACTTGTGCCTCCGTCGTGGTTCGGATTCCACGTTAAACTGTAGGTCCTCCATTTCATCTCACAATCATCCTACCACTATACATTAGCGTTTGTGCGTATAACCCGAACGGGTAATAAATAAGACGTGGTGCTAGTAATAATAATAAGTTCATAAATAAATATTTAAACCATTTACATCCTCACACAATTATTAATTTGATCATGAAATAATTTTTTTGAAACTTTATATATTTTTAAAAAAAAGTGTCTATAACATAAACTATTTGATCTATTCACGGAAATGGCAGGTAGGAATCTACCTGCCAGGATGTATATTTAAAAATTACGTTGAAGCAAATGTAGGAAACAAACCCACCTCGGTGGCCGTGTGGTATAAGGCGCCACTCTCGCAGTAGACTGGACGGCCTATGACGGGTGGATTGAGGTTCGAATATCGGTCGGGTGTACTGATGATGGTGTTTCCAAAATTGTTTACCAAACTCCCACCAAGTAAATACTGGTACACTTCCTATAAATATAGCCTTCCTAATCTCTAAAAATATCAGCGTAAATAATATATAAGCATTTGACCTAGGCGGGCAGTAAGACATAGTACTAAGAAAAATATAAAACAAGAAAAAGTTTATTTTTAAACACTAATAAATTTTGTTCGTGACTTGAAGCGTAAATTTCAGAGTGAGTGTTTACTCTCCTCAACGGAATAAGGAAAGCGTTATCAGCACTTGCACAAAAGGCCCCGTTTAGTGAAAAACTCCTCCCTGTTCTCATTTAAATCGTACACTGACGTCTAGAGGGGTTTGCAAAATAAGTTTGAGTTCATTGCGTAAGTAACGTCATTAATGGTCTTATATTAGTATGACTTTTCCTCCCGAGTTCTGATTTTGTTCACTCTATAATTTTTTGTTGATGACATAAAATAGAAATTATAAAGAAGTTAAAACATTTTAAATTATAATTTGAATTCACATTAAATTAAGTGATAATTTATTGGTATGGGCTCTGGATGTTAGCATAAATCGTTTGGTCTAGGAACTATTATATGATATATTAGTCTAAGAATAGTTCAAATTTATAATTGGATTATCTTGATGGGCTACACCATGAAGAAGCATATAAGCATATCGGTCAATGTTAGACCGCTTACTATTCAGGGTAAACAGAATATACATAAACATATTTACTAAGCTACATTATTGTATTGTTTTGTTTGTGTTTCTAGCAACACGTCTAGCTACCTGTTCGGGTAGGACTTATATGTACTAGCTACACTATGTAATAAGGGATTATTAAGGTTTAATTTAGAGTAAGTCTACACGTATTTGCGTGGAGAAAGAGTGGATAAAAATTTTTAAATACCATCCTTAGTGCACCCAACCGGGATTCTAACCCCAATATCCCCGTCATCAGCAATCCACTCAAAGACGATTTCAACGCCTTAGATCGTTCAGTTACTGAAGCGATTATTATTATTATTATATTTATTACTCCAAACTCTCTTTTTGCGTGAACTTTATTGCGATGTCTTTCTTTTTTGTAATGTTTGTAATGTAAATATTTCTTGTAAAAGCATGTATATAATCATGTTCCTTCTCGGGCCCTTAGTAATCTAAAAGTTTTTTCTCTCAATAACTCTTACTAGGCCGTTGTATCCATAGCGAAAAATCTAGATTTGTCAAATTCTACTTACCACAAAATAAGAACCAAACTCAAGAGAGTTATTTAATGAACTCTCTTGTCACTAATTTAATCGGTACATGTTATACTACAAATATTTAAATTCACAGCATTCTGCTTAGTGTTTTTATTTTTGTTCTTATAATCGATAACAATACTTTTAGATCTTCGCTACTCCTTTTTTATTAATAGAGTTACTACTTATTAATGTTATTAATATTTTTTCTTATTTTGTAGTGATTATTTGTGTGTGTAATTGATTGTCTAAGGTTGTATGTTTTATTTTCTAATGGTATTGTGTTTTATGTAAGGTACTTGTGTACCTTTCTTTCTTTCATTAGTATTTTTATTATTATCAATTAATATCTATTTATAAACATTTTATACAAAAAACAACTCATAATAGAAACAATAACTTTTTTCCCAACCCCTTGGGGTTCTCAAAAAATACAATGGTACGATAATAAATTAAAAGTTTTTTTTGTCTATTCAGATTCCCAAATAGGGCACTATTCATATATATAGTGGGGGAGATTTGTGTACCCCCTCCCCCCCCCAAACGGCACATGTGACCTGGTCGGTCGTCGTTGACCGGTCGACGGGTGCACTTCGCGACACACTTGTGTACCTTACAGTGCTGGCCTGTTATAGGTCTTGTGATTGTTGACCAGCACTATAATAACGGAAAATGAAATTGAACATGTACAATGTAACCTAACCTTAAGAGAGCTGGGTGGTTCTTAGCCCAGAAATAATTCGGAGTTATTGGGTGACGTTAACCCTAATAGGACTCGAACCAAGAGAGAGAGGAACCAACTAATGCGTGTGTTCTCCCCGGTTGCGGCAGCTTCTGTCCGCCCTCCTAGTGACCGCCGCCGTGTTGGCGAGCGCCGAGCCGCAGCGGTACCGCTCCCAGTACGGTACCCCTGACAGCGAGGTGGAGGCGGCCCCCTACCAGCCCTCCGGGTGGCGCCCCTCTGGTCGGCAGTTCCTGTTGCCGGTCCAGTCAGAGCGCTCCGGTGTACTACGCGCCACCCGAGCAGTACGGCCCGCCCAGCACTGAGGCGGCGCCCGCCAACGTCACCGAGGAGCAAGAACCAGCCACCACGACCACTGAGCAGCCGACAACCACTGACCTTCCCACCACAACAGAGGTCAGTCCGCAGCTTAGAAAGTATTATTTTTCTTTTAGAACCGTATTTTATTACCCGTTTGGGCTACACGCTTAAGTACTAATTGTTTTAGGAATTAGGAAGGTTATATCTATAAGAAGTTTACCTACATTTGCGTGGAGATAAAGTGGAAAACCAATTTGAAAAACCACCCTCAATACACCCGAACGAGATTCGAACCTCTATTACTTCCCGTTCACCGGCTGGCTAATCTAGTGTGATATTAGCGCGTTTGACTGCGCGGTCACCAAATTAGATTATTTTATTGTTCCCGCTCATTAGTAAACGTTATTACGTTAATGGAATAGTATTCAGGAAGGTATCATTTTACAGAAAATATATCTGGATTTATTGGATGGAGAGATAAAACAATTTAGCAAAAAAATCCTCGGTATATCTAAGTCAGGTGTGCTAGAGGTGTTGTTCCAAGAGTTTGTTTAATCACATTGGTGTTCACTGGTGATATGTGACCTTTTCGAAAGTGTTACAAAATACCTAAACTGTTTAACAACACTTTCCCACAAAAACTAAACATGATTATTAAAATGGTATTTATTTATTTCACTTCCTAAAACGGTACTATTTTCCTTTGTATATTTGAACATGGACAAACATTTAACCTAAACTAAATATATTACAAAGTGGTAATTGTTTGTCAGTCAAGAAGACAGGTGTCATTGCGTCATAGCAGCCATAACAACCTGCGTGGACCCATTTTTCAAATATCACGAATGCTTTGTCATTTGGAGATAAGTAAATATCGAGTAGAGTTCGGTTGCTTGGCCGTGTCACAATACTTGTTTATAATTTATTAAAACCGTGTTCTTACTTGTTAGTATATCTTAATTTTACTAAAAAATATCTAAATTCATTCTATATTCGATCATCTACAAGAAATTTTTTCTCACCATTACTATTATTATTATTATTATTATTATTATTATTATTAGGTATTCTGTGTCACAAATCCATTCCTTTTTTCAGTGAACTTAGACCTCCATTGTGCCCTGCCCTGTTTTCTTCCTCATGCTCCTCCTTCAGCTCCCAGAATTTTAATATTCCCCTTAAATCAACAAATATTTGAAAAATTATTCTTCCTAAGCTCCTCTTTCCCTCGACCTTTCCTTCTATGACGCCATTCAAAAGACTGTTCCTTCTAAGGATGTGTCCGATCCGGTTGGCTTTGCACCAAATAATTACAACCAAAGTGTTTATCTTCCCAACCACTCTTTTTAGGACTTATTTCATTTGTCACCCGGTCTATCCACCTGATCTTCTCAAGTCTTCTTCAGCGCCACATTTTAAAGTTCTTCAAATATTTATGTTCCATCTTCAGAGTCCGAGTTTCTGTTCCATACAAGGTGATGCTCCAAATGTAGCATTTGATACGTTTCCTCTTCAGTTCCAAATTCAACTTTCTGTTCAGCGGTAACTTCTTCTTATTAATAATAATATTTAGCACCGCGTCTTACTACCCGTTCGGGTTATACGCTTTAAGTACTAATTACTCTAATGGATTAGGAATTGGGAAGGTTAACTTAGAGGAAGTTAACCCGCATTTGCGTGGAGGGAGAGTGGAAAACCATTTAGTAAAAACCACCCCCAGTTCACCCGACCGAGATTCGAACCTCGATCTCCCCGTCCTCAGCAGTCGAGCTCAACACGACAAGTGCGTTAGCCAACTACGCCACTGAGGTGGGTTTCTTCTTATTGAAAGCTTCCTTGGCTTCCTTTTCTTATTAGACTACAAAAATAATTTGAAGCCTAATTTAATAGTGTAATCGTGCCTTGATTTCATATCACTTTCCCCTTACTCGGGCTTTTCAGCGTATGGATAAAATTCATTGGCTTTAGCAGAAGTTTTTTTTTCTTCTATGGTATCAACTTTCATGCACAGGTGTACCACCCATAATTACCGGTATTCCAAGCAAAAAATAATAGTATTATTATTCATATAGATTATTAATCCCATGAGAATTTTCAACAAACCTAATATTAATATGAAAAAAATACCTGCCCATAAATCAATGGTCAGCACAATACGGTCAGTTTAAAAATAGAAGAGATAAAACCACTAGCTCACCCAAGCCTGCAACCACAAGCCGTAGCAAAACCAGTGCGTCAACAAAAGGCACATGCGCGCCATGTCCAATATTTCTTGGAAATGTCCTCATCTTTTATTCCAAACGTAGCGTCTCTCGTGTTTGTACGTTTTTTTTTTAAATACGGGATTATTTCGTGATCATCGTTTTCTATTCAACAGGTTAAAATCGTTTCATCATAGATTTCTGACTTGCATCCAAGATGTGAACCCGTATTATTAGTGTGTTCTAACACAGCGATTGAGTCAATTTGAACTAATATAAAGGATTTATGTATAGCAAATCCCAGAGAATATATAATACGGGCCCAATTTAATAGCCAGTTCCAACTTGCTCTATTCGAGGAATCCAAAACGCTGGGTTAAGAATTTTCAAGTATGTTTAGAAATATTTTTAAAGTTTTATGTTTTTAGTTGGGAAATCATGTTTCCTCTGCATTAACAAATTATTATTCTAAAGTGATCAATTTTGGAAACCATTATTTATCTCATCAATACAAGATACCTGCGTTAGGAGAGGTAGTGACGCATAGGAAAAGTTGTCATGTATCCATTCGCCAAGCCGTATGATCTACAAGACCAAATGTTGAATTGTTATTTTTTCGCAATCAAAAATTTCACAACAAACCACCTGTTTTGAATTGTGTTTTTATTTTAACCGATTTTACATTAATGAATCACGAGTTTAAGCTGTTTCCACACATTAGCTTTATTCGTCAGTGATTATTCTATGTTCGCTGTATAAAACACTCACGTGTGGATACAATTACACGAATATTTGGCGTGCATACCAAATTATTTGGTAAAATAGTACACATCAAAGAGGACGAATAAGCCATAAAGCATACTTGTGCAAGCTCCTATACTTCATTCACGCGCATATGTGGTAGTTTGTTTTTATTCCAATGTTTCTTTCCCTTTGCAGATCTCGCATTTGTTTCTTTTTTGGCATTCTTTAGTAGATAGTTTGGGATGGAATGGTCAAATGAAGCCATGTTCAGGTTTTTAGAATGTTTTCAAGGGGATTCTTGTGTATGGGATTCGAATTACGAGAAACACAAAAACAGAAATATAGTGACGGATGCGTGGCAAAGAATCCAAAGATACCATCCACTATCGACGTCTGACGTGGTTTTTTAGTTTCTCTTTTGATTTTCTTGCAGAATGGCACATTAAAGTTAATGAAGCACATGCCACAATCTCTTTTTTTGAGTCTGTGGTTCACTTAAAAAAGCTTTCAACGAACGCCTCTAAAATGCTGCGTTCCTTTCAAAAATTAAGATGGTGAACCAACCAAAACATGGACGGTTGATGACGTCACACCAACCTTCTTCGTTTGTGTTCAAGCGCTGTTTACAAAATAAACATCTTTTATTTTGAAAATAATATTGTGTATGACACTCTTTCTAAACTATAAATAACATTTATTTAGTTTGGTTGATATTATAACAAGATACAAGTGTAAATACAATACTATTTAATTTAGTATTTCATGAATTATAATATCAGTTGTTGCGACCATCCTGAACCAAAAAATATAATTGTTTCATTTGTATAGTTTGTTCTTTCAATAAGTTATGAAAATTATAGCTATACAGTAGGCTTTAGGGAACGAATTATCTTTATTAATTGTATGACACGCACAGCTATCAGGCCAGATTACGTTACTTTAATATTTATGGAGAAAAGAAAGAATTAATAATATTTTATTACATCGCAACTTCCGTCTGGATTATTCATAAATTTTCTCAAATAGGTTAATAAAGAATTAAAGAAACAATTTATATGAAATATACACGCATTTGTATAAAGGGAAAATGAGAAACAATTTAAGTAAAATTACCTCTACATCCGTCCAGAATTCAAACTTTGGCCTCCTTCGTCACCACCGGCAGACCAGAGTTTACTGATTCTTTTATCCACGTGCTTTCCGATGTGGGTATTTTTATTATTATTATTATTATTATTATTATTATTATTATTATTATTATTATTATTATTATTATTAGCACCACATCTTACTACCCGTTCGGGTTGTACGCACTTACGCTAATGCGTAATGGTAGGGTGATTGTGAGATGAAATGGAAGACCTACAGTTTAACGTGGAATCCGAACCACGACGGAGGCCTGGCATTCCCCACATTCCCAAGATGTCTTGTCAGAGGTGAAGGAAGGGTTTGGTAATCAGATAAATTTGTGCCGGGACCGAGGATTGAACCCCGGCCGCCAGCACAGAAGTCTGACACCTTACCCCTAGACCGCCAGGTCACCCCCTATGTGGGTATGACAAATATACACAATCGCCACAATTTTCTCCAAAATTAACGGTTTTAATTGATTTTCATGTAATTTAACTCTAAAATAGCTTTGTTTCAAACATTTATTCGTGGTCATTTCCTCTTTTTTTTTTATGGTAAATAATAAACTATGTCAAGAAATATTGAGAATTGCCAGCTGGTGCCGAAAAAGCTCGCTTGGATGTTAAAGCTCTAATCCTGTCCCGGACTTCTAGAATAGATTGATCAAATATATATATATATATAATTCTGGTCTGAAAGGCTAGTGCTAGTTCCAGGCATTCTAAGTGCTTGAAAAATATCCATTAGTAGAATTATACCACTATGAACCTATTTTGAGGAACTTGTTACAATCAAATCATATACTAACCATGATTGCCTAACAGGGCTGTCAGGATTACAAAGAGGATTAATCAAGACACTTTAATGGCCGCATCAGTCACAGATTGATTGAATGATATAAAAGAGGGGAGTAAGGGAGGACTGTAATTCATCTTGTATTCAGACAGACGTAATGCGTTACGCAACATTTCTTATTTTGGTTTTATGTTTGATAATATGTTCCTTATTACGGGCCAATCTGACACACAATTTATTACCTACTTCAATTTTTAGACCACGCAAATATTTCAAACATTGTCTCCTATTAGTTTGTATTAGTTCAATAGTTGGTCGATATTGTAAGACCTAGAACAATATAACATGCATGGATATAAATATTTGGTGCTAGATGTTTTCTCAGTAGGCTAGTGTAGTGCCTCGATTATTTGTACATACACGGACATACAGATGAAGAGTTTAGATATTTTCTTGTATAATACTTAGATGATTTATTTATGTGTGTGTGAGACCATCCCTGTGGTTGAGACTAACAAGTCTAGGAAATTTTTTTTAGACTCTTAAGAGACTGATTATACAACATACTTTAATATATATCTGGATGTTCATCCTATTACTTGAATACTATATTGCTGGCGCTGTCATGAAGTGCTTATAATATTTTTAAGTATACCCTAAATATTGTGTGGCTTTCACTATTCCATAATTTATAAACTAAGCCGGGGATGTCCAACTTTAGGTATTTCGAGGACCATATTAAAAAAAAGATCAATTTGAGGACTTCATCCAGAATTATAAATACAGTGCATATATTAAAATATATGGAAAGTTCCACCATTTTATTTAGATAGTACTTCTAAAATTTCGTAATAATGCAAAGTCATGTGTTTTATAAAAGTTCTTATTGAAACATTAGACCAGATACAGTTGTTTATAAATTCAGGGATATCGAGGTCCTCCTCAAGGATGGGATCTTCGCGTAGTAGATTACAAAATTAAATAGAAACGGAATTTGTTAACGCATGAAAGGTTGGGTTAAGTTAGATTGGCTAAGAACCATAAGTATATGTAGGAATTAACCAACTATACTTTTAATCCATTCCTTCAGATGTCGTGAAATAACTTAACTCCCCCTCCTTTCCACCTCCCCACCGTCAAAGTGAAGTACTTATATCATCTTCCCACCCTCGGCTTAACCCACCAAGTGGATGAATTCAACCATATAATTAAGTGGCCTTTATCGAAAAGGGGATCAAATAAGCTTCCGTGGAAAAACTCAAACAGGCCTTATTAATTTATAATTAGTATTTCATTTTAATATGAGCTTTGCGGTTGTTCGTTTTTATTAACTAAAGTAACTTTATCAAGATCGATACTTGTAGTGGCCAATCTCAGTAAATGTGAAAACAAATTATCAGTCAAGAAACATTTGTGTTTAGATTTTACGAATCTCATCGTTTAATTATTATTTTTTTGCAAATGTATGTACAGTAGCCCCATGGCTTCTTTGGTGCTGACTGACAGCTCACAGCTGACTTCTGACGGTCAACATTTAGGTATATACCTAGATTTTGCCCTTCAGAAATGACAGCTGCTAAATACATGTTTTTGCAGATCATATGGTTCGGTGTAGGGATACATAATTTGGTCTGGTAACTTTTCAAAGCTGCCAGTCAGCACCAAAGAAGCCATGGGGCTACTGTACTTCCAAGAATTTAGCCCTGCTTAATTTAATAAAAGTCCCTAAATTTCGGATGACGTTCTCTTGGTAGTAATTTTTTTAAAAAATCTTCTCCTTGTTTGAGTCTGCCAGTATAAAAAAGGGAATGATTTCAAATCGCACAGCTCCAGTTAAAGGTCAGATCTTACGTTTTCATTGCTGAGCATACGCATTGAAACGAAACATCTTTCGTTAACGAAATGAAATGCACTTTAAGTCGTGCCTGGGAAGCTAGTTTTAAGACGATAGTTTTGTTGTTTGGCGGGGGTAAATGAAATTCCTTAACCTACACGATGGCCCCACAATATCGTTTCATGGGCCGCGTCTTGGACAGCCCTGGGCTACACCATAGTATACTCAGGCATGGTAAGCATACTACCGTTAAGGGTAAAACAAAGGGTACCAGTGATTTGAAAGCCCACTCCCCTTTTTAACTCCACTTCCTCCCTCGTATAGCACCTACTTGTGTGTATTTCAAAACATAACGGATTATTTATTATTTATCTGGTTAATAATGATCGAATCTGTCTTGTAAACTAGAAAAAGAGCGGGGTGAAATTTAATTATAGGCACCGGCACTCACTTGTAGTGTAAGAAACTACCAGAGTCAAGAACACTATGTTTGCATCTAACTCAATCCATTTTGAGTTCTGACTGTATGGAATCTTGTTGCAGAATCCTGATGAACAGGCCGACGGCAACAGCCAAGACCCCAACAGCCAAAGGTTCCAGCAACAGAGGGAGCAAGAAGATTTAGGATACCGGCCTGTACTACGTGCTGCTACCTGATGGCAGATTACAGAGGGTGGCGTACTCGGGCTCTCGTCTTGCTGCTCAGCCCCAACAACAGCAAAGACAGCAACAGCAGCTGTTCAGCGAGCAACCTCACCAGCTTACCAACGGTTATTACGCCCAGATACAGTACCATGACGTAGAGCCCATCAAGGCTCCCATTTACACGTACTCCGCCCCTCTTATTAGGCTCTACAAATAGACCAGCCCTTTACATGTCTACATACAGACTCATGTCAACCATTTCACTCATAGACATGCATAAAATAATTAAAATTTATTTTAATTGTTACATGGAAAATGTAAAAACTACTCAATTTATTGTTTAAATATAGACACTATACACATACAAACATACATACAGAAAGAATAGGTTTTTTTTGTTTGTTTTTTTGCATCAATAAAGTATATTGAATAAGTACAGGTTAAAAGTCGTATTTATGGTTTATTGCCAAGAATTTTTCGCCGTAAAATAATATTTTACTATTATAGTCTACAATAACAAAGTAAAATATGGTTTTACGAAAAAATCATGAATTTTATTTAACTATAAGCTTTAGTAGAAGTCTAAAAGATTTTGATTTTATCTTATAAAGTTATAAATATATATATATATCTTATAAGGGGAAAGTAAAATATATTGGACTTCTAGTTAAGTTTTCATGTATATATATGGCATTAACCCATACTGATCGAGTGGCCGCCATATGTTGGCAAAGATAGTGGCAACTTCTGCGTATATAAGATTACATGTGGTCAGCACAACGCACCCTCCAGACGTTAATCACAGTTTTCTAGACCATAGTCGCTACACTTTCATTAAAGTATCTCCTCATTTGCGCTTGCGAATCTGAGTTTATCTCGTTCCTGCGCATTGGCCTGATATAAAATGGATACTGAATGGGAAGGAACAAATTTCAGAAATGTTTAAAACTTTTTGTGAGTAGTAAATGAATAGGTCATGTAAATTAGACCAGATGTAAAAATACAAGTGGTTCTAAACTTCCACTCATTGCAACCCTGATTCGCCATCATTAGGGATCCTCAATCTTTCGATTGATTTGCTGCAGCTCTTCACTTTTACTTACCCTGGGCCAATTTTGTTACATCTTTGTACCTTCTTCTGACAATATCGTTCGCTGTCTAATTCATTTACTCCAGCCATGGTCTTCTTTTTGAATTTATCCCTCCCACATCTACTTCTATAATCATCTTCGTAAAACTATCATGCCTGAGTAAATGTCTTACCGTGTTAACTCTTCTTTACTGTTACCTTTACAAAGGTATTTGATATCATCTTCATCCATGATATTTTTAACAATCTTCTATATCACCACATTTGAAATGCTTCTAATCTTTTCCTTTCAGTTTCCCCAATTGTCCATGTTCCACATTCAAAAAGTGGAAAACAAACTGGAACATTGCTCTGTAAATAAGAGAGAGTGGACATTATAGAACAACAAATGTATTTATTAGTGTGGTTTTAATTGAGTACCTGTCAAAAATTCCCCATTATTCACATTTCAATAGTTTGTAGCCCACTTCAATGGTCGATTGGTCTAAGTCTTCATTCTCACTATAAAATAGACTGACAGTGATTTGGAGATCAGGGTTCGATTTCCCGGTGGGTATACCGAGGTTTTGTTTTTCTTAAATGGTTTTCCTAACTACTGCCATACAGTTGAGGGCATAATTTCACTAAATTCCAGCTTCCTCATCCTAACATCTTAGTGAACATTTTACAATTGGTTTACCCTGAACGTCTTACCTTGGTGGAGTTAACTATAGCCCTATATTAGAAGCCATAGAAGAAACATGCAAGGTAAGCCTACTACCTTCAAGGGTAGTGTATATGCGTATAACTAGAATAGTTAGTGAATCGTAGTGACAAAATAAATAATCAACTGTACCGTTTATTAGTGTGGTTTTAATTGTGTGTTTGACAATAATTGTACAAGATTTCCATCATCTGTTTTAATAGAGTGTACTTAATCTTTTTAGTTTATAAAGAGATTTTTATGTTGCTCTTAAGCTTGAAATAAATTTTAATCTTCCTTCCAAAATATATCACTAAGTTCAGTTATTCTATCAGTCCAAAGCTCATGTTGAATTGTTTGTAAACTGTGGGATAATATCTATGATCCAGATGTACTTATTAGCCAAAAATAGTGTACAATATAAGAACAATGAATACCGACCCCTCTTACACCATCAAGAAACTAAAGATGTTTTTCAGTAATGTGAACTACTAATATAATGAAAATTGTGACTGTTCAAGGAAAATGTATAGCTAAAACTAAGAAAAAAGCTATTGTACATAATGTTTAAAATAAAATAAAAACTTTTTTTCTCTACTCAGAAAAGAAAAGAGATGATGTAACTAATGTAAATAGCTCCAGTTCATGTTCTCATTTATAATAATATGTTCATATATTAAGTCAATATTGTTAATTTATACATCTCATGTGCTAGTTTGTAAATAGTGTTGGCCAATACTTCGAGAATTATAACGTTTTCATCTCAAAACCAAAATGTTGCTTAGTAAATTAAATATATACCAATATAACCTTCCTACATTCCCGTGAAATCCAAGAGAATAATTAGGTAAAATTGCAATAAATAATACTGAAATCCATTCACATAAGCCAATGATGATAAATGGTAGCATTTATAGCCACGTGTCTTTTAAAATCAATTACCATTTCCTAGATTTTTCAAATAATAATAATAATAATTAAAATAAGTATTTTTAAAATAACTATATTCGATTCAAATCTATAATTTTACGAATTTTATTCTTCATTTTACTACAAAACCCAGAGCTTGGAATAATAATTGGTGAACATAAGGAAAAAAAGTAGCTAACTGTTAACATTTTTTGCTATACATTCATAATAACATTCATATGTAAGGTTTAGTGTTAAATTACTAATTAATCTGGGGCCTGGTTGTTAGTTTGCCCTATATTTATAATATCAACCTCGGTGGTCTTAAGATAAAGTGCTCGCCTCAGGACCCCATATTCATGGGTTCAAACCCAGTCGAGGTCAACCAATTTTTATAGAGTGATACAAATTCGTTGCACAACTTCCATTGGAGGGTAAGTAAAGCCGTCGGTCCTATGTCAATTGGGATATGTGAAAGAATCCCGGAAGGTATAAGAAATTACCTTTCCAGGCAAATTTGTAGGCTCTTTCACACTCGCTCATAGATATTCAGTGTGAAAGGCAACGTGAAGTAATGACACTTCCTGATTAACTCCCCTAGTTCATCGTACTTCTACCAGATACTGCAGGCAGCACTAACCAGCTGAAGGGCTGTGTGCATTCTCAATTCAGTATGGCTAGAAAGCACATCAAACCATCCTTAATGTAGTTGACTTAATAAGAATAAATTATTATTATTATCACTTCTTTTTGCCCGTTCAGGCTATACGCACTTACGCTAATGTGTAATGGTAGTGTGATTGTGAGATGAAATGGAGGACCTACAGCTTAACGTGGGATCCGAACCACGGTGGAGGCCTGGCATTCCACACATTCACAAGTTGTGATTAATACACGTCTTGTCAGAGGTGAAGGAAGGGTTTGGCCATCAGATAAATCTGTGCCGGGACCGAGGATTGAACCCCGGACCCCCAACACTGAAGTCTGACACCTTACCCCTAGACCGCCAGCTCACCTAATTGAATTCAGATAAACATGAATATAGATTTATAGCACGTACATCAAGTTGGCCCACCACATTCTCCAATTCATTTAAAATTCATTCATTCTTTCTCAAAGTCTGATGAGGTCTACTCAAGTTATTTGTCTTTTGTATAAATAGTTTACCTCTTTTCCTACACGCTAATACGTGCACACTTGATCACATCATGTGTTGTCAAAGCCGCCACATTGTAAGACATCCATTCCAAAGTTGACTAACCCAAAAACAGTCTAATATAGTGTAAGTGGACTTTGTTGTAGTGATCATTCGGCTATAGTGAGCCTATATCATTATTCTAAACCCATAGACATTTCAATATGTGTTAAACATTTTGTCTTAAGGTGTGGCAGAAGGGAGCGCAAGTGTTTTTATAGTTTTTATATAATTGATAATTTTTGGTCAAAATAAATCAAATATTTCTCCACTGGGAACATAAGAGTTTAGTTTTCTGTACATGCTAATGTAAACAGATCTTGAATACTTGTCAAGGGTGTCCTGGAATTTTGTCAAAACATTTTATCTTTATTTCAAAAGTTTTGACAAAATTTCAGGACACCCTTGATATCTATTCAAGATCTGTTGATATTGTCATGTGCAGAAAACTAAACTCTATGTTGCTAGTGGAGAAATATTTTATTTAATTTGGCCAAAAATATGTAATGCTCTAAAAACTATAAAATTACTCGCGCTCCCTTATGCCGCACCTTAACCAAACCCTCAACTTTGCCTTTAGAGAACATAAAAAAAACTGTAACCAAATAAAGATATAATTTTAACATCAAAACTATTTGAAATCAAACATTTTATTTTTAACACGATGACTTGAAGAAACAGATTTTCTACCTGAGTTGTTTTGGCAGCACATAAGGTGGCTGTAAGGGGAAGGAGGTAATAGAGGATAAGTCTTGCAAATTACAAGGTGGAGCGCCTACATTCAATGCACCCCACTCACCAGTCTTACATTTTACTATACCTTTGTCTAAGAAAGTAAAGGTAAACATGCTTCTATGCTATAGCAAATGACTCGTAAAACCGATTAGCCCAGTATGGAATGTGAATGACAGTCTGTGGTCATTTACCCATTGTTTTCATCAATCTCTGTTTCAAGATATTGGTTGAAACTCGACCCGCCTCGGTGGCGTAGTTGGCTAACGCGCTTGTCGTGTTGAGCTCGACTACTGAGGACGGGGAGATCGGGGTTCGAACCTCGGTCGGGTGAACTGGGGGTGGTTTTTCCAAAAATGAATGTCTACTCTCCCTCCTCGCAAATGTGGGTTCACTTCCTCTAATTCAACCTTCCCAACTCCTAATTCATTAGCGTAATTAGTACTTAAAAGCGTATAACCCTAACGGGTAGTAATACACGGTGCTAAATAATAATAATAATAAAAAACAATGGTGTGGATATTTATTTTGTTAAAATCATAAATTAATCAAAGCTATCGTAAAATCGAATAAGTTTTTTTTTGTACATTAAATGGAATTGTTTTGGAAATTTTGCAGTTATTCCTGCCTTCCCCATCATCGTAGTAATATTTTGATAGTCAGGATGGGTAGTAATATGCAATGCTCATTTGTTTGTATGGATTTATTTTGTTTGCAACACAAAACATATATGTTTGTTGTTTGTTTGTAAGTAATTATTTTATTTCAAAACATCTAACAATAATAAACATGAATAATAGCACGAGAAACATAAATGAACAAAAAAAATAGTTGACACCAGCCACGAGGGGCTCTCGAAAACATACACTACATTGAAACATATAACACAACATAAGTAGACAAGATATGGCGCCCTGGCGAGCTGAATAATACCGTCGTTGGGTTAGGGGTGGGAAAATATATTAAAAATCCACCCCGTAGCACATGAAGGGTCGCCAGAACCTTAAAATATACACAAAGTACAAAAAAACAGATATATACATGTAACACATTTAAACGTTGCGGATACATATAACGAACACCAGCGCCAGAGGGGCTCTCGATCGTTGATCGACATTGAACGTTTATAGCGCTGAACAAAATTACATGTAGTGCTCTGACGGGCTGATGATAAGATTACAATAGATTCAGGGGCGAGAAAATAATATTTAAAAAAACACGCCCATATGGGGTCAACAGGGACCTTAAAACATACCACGGTGCAAATGTATAGGAAGGGAACAGAAACCATGGATAAATAAGAAACCAGGTGTAGATAAACAAAAAGGAAAAAATAGTTTAGAAAATCCCGGTCGAGTGAGTCGCCGGGGTCGGTCAGAGTAGATAATAGGGTTACGGTGATATTTTTATACGTAGCACTGGCGTGAAAATAAAATAAACAACCACAGCGGGCAATTTCTGCCTGTCTGACGTCGCTAAAACTAGAAAACGGTATAATTAGTTTTGTTCGTTTCGACTTGTTAGAACAGTTCTATCAGTACTTTATTACTCTTTATCGTTCGTTTCGCCGGTGTAGACTCACTCCCTGGCTGTTTGTTTCGCTGAAGTAACTGTACCCGTGGCAGATAGAACTGCTTTTACTGCTCCACCTCTCGGATTGGAGTGAGTGGAGTAGGTTAGGAATTGAAAAAGAATAAGAAGTAAAAAAAACTCTACGCGCGCCATTTTTAAATCTAACAAGACCTAAATCAATTTAATAAATTTATTTATTTTTTAATTCTTGGATGTAATAAATAAAAACATGCTTGCACACATAGTAAGAGACGCAAAAAAAAAGTAATAAGTGAACAACACAATTCGGTGACTTTTATTACAGAAGGTACCTATAACGCTATTCTTTATTTACTTTATACCTTTACTTCCATTAGTTAGGTACTTATTTTAATTAATACACTCACTTCAAAATGGTTATCGTATAATACTTATAAAATTCATTATAACTATACTTTTTGTATTAGGCCTACTTAGATACTGACTCTTTCAAAAATTATCTTGTGAATATCTGTTTTACTACTAACATAACCTCCTTCACGTCAGTCCACAAAAAATTAAAACAGAGTTCGCTTTCATCTTTAAAAATTGAACTGAACTGAATGGAGTGAAAACGTGTTCGTTTCACCTCGGAGAGAACAGTCTGTTCCTTCAGTACCCTACATACTCTAACATGGGAGTGGAACTGTTACAAAAAGTCGAAACGAACAAAACTAATAAAAATTACTGGTGCTATCAGAGTTACTGGTAGTGCCCACTACTTGTGGACAGATTGTGAGATGCAAAGTTATTACTGGATTGATTTTGATTGTTCTGGTTTTTTAATATTACTGTAATATAGGAAAAGAAAGAAAATACTGTAGTGAGAACAGACCAACCCACAACGACTGTTTAGTGGGGTTGGGGACTAACACACGACGATATGCAATGTAAAGTAATAAAATTATAGGGAGGTTGTTCGATATTTGTATATATTTCTGGAATTTAGACATCTGACGTAATAAGATGGTAGCAAGCAGTGGCGCGCCAACGGAGGGGGAGGGGGCTAAGGTATTCTAAGCCCCCTTAAGACCAGTTTTTTATTTTATTTTTTATTCGGCTACATTTTGGAGTGACAACACACCTTGTCAAAGCAAGTCACGGGAGAATTTTGTAGCTACGTTACGGAGCTGTACAGTGTAGAGAGAGCAACACGTCACTGGTGAACGCACAGATATAGGCGGCGGTTCGGCGCAGGAATGCCGGCGAAATCAGTGAATTCAGCTACTTTTGGGACCCGTTGGCTACTGACTTTCCTAACTGGGCTACTCACGACTTTTTGGGCTCTATAATTTTATTTTAGATCCGCTTTGGAGCCTGCGTGGACTAACGCGCCATTCTAGTGTTAGACTAGACTGCCGAAGACAGGGATATCAGGGGTCGATTCCAGTTGGGTGCACTGAGGGTGGTTTTCCCACTCTTCTTCCACACAAGTGCGGGTGCATATCTTCTCAAATAAACCGTCCAAATTCCTAAGCCATTAGTGTAATCAGTACATAGGTGTATAACCCGAACGGGTAGTAAGACGTGGTGCTAATAAAAGAATAAAAAATTATAGGGATGGGGAAGGTTGAATTTAGAGGAAGTTTGTACCCACATTTACGTGAAGTGATAGTGGAAAATTATTTAGAGAAAACTACCTTTAATCCACCAAACCGGGAATTGAACTTTGATCTCATCACCGGCAGTCCAGTCTATTGTGAGAGTTATGCCTTAGACCGTGCATCCACGGAAGTGGGTAGTGAAGATGTGATATCATTCTTCTAAACAGATGTTTAAATTTTACTCTCATACTCCCTTAGTAAATATTTGTGAATATTAAAAAATGACACCTAAACATGGCAATCGAAGCAGAGACTCTTGGCTTAGCCTGCCAATGCTCTACCAGAGAGCTATCCAGGATTCATCCCGTGCTAAAGATAATGCTTCACGCATATTTTAAGGCAGAGTCTGTGATGGATGTGCGTAAATCAACAGCTACCAATGAGCTATTATCAACAATTGAACCACAACTACCGCTCGCTGAATCGGGGGCCGGCTTTATGTTGTCGAGTACAATAACATTTGTACACGAAAGTAAATAGCATGGAGTTGAGTTAAAGTTCGTACAGTTGTTTTTGGTGTTTTTTTTAGCACCGCGTCTTACACCCTGTTCGGGTTACAAGCTGTTCATACAGTTAACCTAGAACATGGAAATTATCTTTTAGTTACGAATGTAGCCACTCAGCCAGGTGAATGTGGTTGGTGTGAAATATATGTGGAAGAACTCGTATGTAAAGAGTCAGTAAACAATGTGTGCTGAAGATGTCCGGTTTGAAAGAGAGCCCAATACGCCAATGTGATAGAAGCGTCTTATGTCGGTTTGGGTATGTTGAGAGGATGAGTGTGGATCGAGTGACGAAGCAAACATGTGAAGGTAGAGTGTGTGGATCAAAAGGAAGGAGTATTATTGAATGTATGCAAATATTGTTATTAGTCAGGCCGGTGACACAGCGGCCGAACTTTGAAGTCGTTAATTTCATACAAAAATAAATAAGAAATTATTCACAAAAATTATAAAAATATAGGGAAATACAAAGTAGGGTGGCAAATTACGTCACAGTGTGTGTGTTTATGTATGTATGTGTGTGTATTTATGTATGTATGTATGTATGTGTGTATTTATGTGTGTGTGTGTATGTATGTATGTATGTATGTATGTGTGTGTATGTGTGTATGTATGTATGTATGTTTGTATATAATGTATGTATGTATGTATGTATGTATGTGTATGTATGTATGTTTGTATATAATGTATGTATGTATGACGGTCAACTACATGCCTGAGAGCTCGAGAATTGGGAAATGAGCAAGTTTTTGTATTTACCACTAAGTTATTGTAATTTTAGGTCACTAAGCGGACTATTTCCTCTGTATTTTGTTCGTTATAGTATGCAAATAGAGCTTGCCACCATCACCTGTCCTGTTTTTCCTGTATTTTTGCAAAATGTAGATAATTTTTTTTTTTCTACAAATTTGAAATTTTCACTGTCTATTGAGTGTGTCATCCACAAACTGAACCTTTATGACTTTCTAAAGCAAATATGGCTCGCAGAAATGCAAACTGAACCTTTATGACTTTCTAAAGAAAATATGGCTCGCAGAAATGTTTGAGGTTCGGCTCACTAGAAAAACTGTATGCACCTATAGACAGAGTTCGGCTCGGAGCTCAGTTCGACACACGCCTCTATAACTGTTAGAGTTATAGTTCCCTTCAGGTGCGCTGAGGGAGGTTGTCCTTAAATTGACTCTCCACTCTCCCTTCACACAATTGCTGGTGCACTCCCTCTAAATTCAACCCTTCTTAATCCTTAGCATGTTAGCGCAGTTAGTAATAATATGACCCGCCTCAATGGCCGCATGATCTAAGGCATCACTCTCGCAATAGGATAGACTGCTATTGGCGGGGAGATCGGGGTTCAATCCTAGTCGAATACACTGAGGGTAGCTTTTCCACATGGTTTCGCACTCTCTTTCTCTCTTTTTTTCACACAAATGCTGGTACACTTCCTCTAAATTCAGCCTTTATCGTATTTGTGTGTGTGTGTGTGTGTAACCCGAACGTGGTGACGAAATAAAATGTTGGTTGGGAGAGGGAGAGTAATCATTTTACCTGTTGCAGGTTAAATTATTTTGTCTGTCGTTTGCTTATATCATTCGCCTTATAAAATTCTGGCTAAGCATTTATAGTAATAATATTATTGCACGTTTGAGTGACATCATTCTTAGCCTAGTTTGTGGAAATATTATCCAATACTAATGTACTGTTTTTAACCAGAGGACGGCCGAATGTAATAATCGTACATCCTTTAGATGGAGGCTCTTTCCATGTCCCAATAAGAGGAGGTGATGGTGATAGTGAGTATGAGGCTGATAGTGACCGCATCTTGCTACCCGTTCGGGTTATACACCTATGTACTAGTTACATTAATGAGTTGGGGATTATTAAGGTTGAATTAAGAGGAAGTGTACCCGCATTTACGTGGAAGTAGAGTGGAAAACCATCCTTATTACACCCGACCGTGATCTAACCACGGTCTCCCCGTCATCGACAGTCAAGTCTATTGACGCCTTAGACCATGTGGCCACTGAGGCAAGTAGTAAGTAATACAATCCGTGAGTATGAGGGTGATAGTTAAGTATAAGGCTGTGGAACCAGTGGAAACTCTTAAACCTAACCAGCCAAACCTTGGTTACCATTGGGGTATTTCCTCTTTGGGGGGAAATATCCAAGGTACCATCTGGGAATCAAACCCGGGACCCCTAAGCTCGTAGGCAGGTGCATTAACCAATGCCCCACGAGGCCAGTTAGTGTTTTAGTAAAAGGTGTTACGATTTTCGAGTCTGAGTTATGAGTGTCTGGGACCTAAGATTTAGAGTAACTCAATTGGAGTTGATAGTTTAGATTCAAACAAGGGACCCCAGAAAATGCTCAGGATTTTTCAACCACTGCAAGGACATTATTTATTATCATTTTTATTAATCTTTAATCATCTACATCAGCGTTAAAGCCGAGCACCTAATATTTTTTAAATTTATAATTAAATATAAAATAGGATCAGAAAAAATGTACGCGTGTTTCTATGAAAACAAAATGCAAGCATTGTTAACTATTGTTTGATCAATCGTAGTCAAGTTGGTTTTAATTCAAAATGTCGTTTTTAAAATAATAGTTATGATAATATTAGTATTATTTTGATTTATTCATATGTTCATCAGTTTTTTTTAGTCAGAAAGACAATAAAACACATACAATTATTTTGGACCAATTATGTATTTGACTAGTTAATTTGAAATATACTTTATTTTGCAAAACTTTAATTTGCTAAATGTGTTTTACTATACATGATTTAAAACTCCTCCAGCTTGTTTTCCGTTCTTGACAATAACTATTGTATTTATAAGTAAATTTTAACATTTAAACACAAATCACACGTCAATTCAAATATTTGAGGCCAAAAGATGTTGTTAAAAAGTGTCCTTAAACTAAAGTAAAATACATTTGTATTTGATATTTTAGCACAATATGCTCTCTTTTAGGTCCAAAATTTGGTACATGTCTTCTTTCGCGTCCGGAAAAAGACTACCTCAGTGGGTGAGAAATTGACAAAAATCAGTATTAATCAAGACATGATCTACGCGTATCGTGTTTTACCTAAGGTGAGCTCGTAAACCAAGCCCCATCGTACGCGCGTTCCGTTTCCACGTTCTGCCGTCCCCATCTGGCCCGAGTGACCTAATTCTGGTCAGCTCTGGTGGAGTCCTTCAGGAGGCCCTGAGAGCGGAGGCGATGAAAGACTACGCTGGAGTGGACGTTCCTCTCAACATAGAGGAGCTACAGTCGCCCCCTGGCTTCTTTGGTGCTGACTGACAGCTCACAGCTGACTACTCACAGTCAACATTTAGCAATATACCAAAGTTTTGACTGTCAGAAGTGACAGCTGCTAAGTACATGTTTTTGCAGATCATATGGTTCAGCGTAGGGATAGATAATTTTGTCTGGTAACTTTTAAAACCTATCAGCTGGCAACTGTGAGCTGTCAGTCAGTACCAAAGAAGCCATGCGGCTACTGTATACGACGTGGTCCGGAGCTGCCGTTACCAGAGAGCCCCTGGTTTGGAGCTCCTGACGACGGAGATAGCGAAGAAGTCCTGGAGATGCATCTCCGAATACCTGCTGGCGATAGCCAACCAGAGGATGCTGGAGGGCCACTTCTCCGACCCGTAGAAGGCAGAAGAGTTGAAGATACTGTTGGTCACCGATCGGGACCCGACGGATCCTAAGTATTACCATATGCGACGGCGGACGGGAAGACGCATAGATTAAGTTGACTAATAATGTTTGCTTTTTTTTACAGGTGGGATACGCCTGGTGAGAAGATCTTTTTCTAAATCTTAATGCAATTCAGAATTGCTTGCTCTTTTTGGCTTTAAATTCAAGATACGGAGGCGGTCCTTCAGAAGGGCCGGGGTGGGTACCTCCACGAGGTCCCCGCTGGGCAACGTAGGGTAAAGACTTTGTGTCGATCCCTACGGCTGAATCCCACCTCCCCCACGTGGTGAGCACCCACTGCAGGGGGTCCTCCTACCCTCGGATACGGGTGAATGCGTATACGAGGGGTTCTCCCATGCTCGTTGTAGCGTCACTTGCCCCTTGAAGCCATGGTTACGCTGCGAAAAAAAAAGTATTTTTTTCTAGCGATACCACTGCCAAGGGAACGGGCTTGGGAAAATTAGCGGGGAAAGATCATCTTTATTTCACAATATACTTATATTTTATAATATTGACGCATGCAAGGCATAATAAATGTATGACAAATGTATTTATTATTGATGACATTTTATTTTTATAATAGCCAAAAATGTATTACAAATGTATTTATTATTGATGACATTTTATTTTTATAATAGCAAAAAATGTATTACAAATGTATTTATTATTATTGATGACATTATATTTTTGTATGACAAATGTATTTATTATTGATGACATTTTATTTTTATAATAAAAAGCAAAAAACAAACCTTTGAAGCTATAAAAAAAAAGAAATTGTAATTTTTTATTTTTTTATTATTAATTTAGTTTTATTTAAATGCAATAGTTGTGGATACATATTCAATATAGATTGTACTTTTAAGTGAGGTTACTTTTGAAGAGACATTGCATCTAAGGGCCAGTTTCATAGTCAAATTTAGTACGCCTCAAGTGCGGCGCTACACTAAATACAGGACGACACCTACCTAAACCAGAATGGAATGTGCCAGTTTCCTATGCGAGAACGGTCCATTCCATTCTGGTTTAGGTAGGTGTCGTCCTGTACTTAGTGTAGCGCCGCACCTGAGGCGTACTAAATTTGACTATGAAACTGGCCCTAAGATTTGAAAGAAAAGTTAAAACTGGTGAATAGGTCCTTATTGTTCTGAAAAACTCTCCGATTAACAAGATAGGGCATAACTGGTAGAGAAAGATTGGGGATTATTGGGAGGAAGACAAGTCAAAGTGAACAAAAAGTTTAACGGAATATTCTTACTTGTCTTTCGTTTGTTAAGAGTGTTATTTTCCTTCTCACATTAGTAAAATAATTATTTTTTTGTTTTACTCTCTTGTTTGGAGAAAGTTGTGTAAAGCCAGTCCACCTCATTACACCCTATCTCTTTCAGGTCCATTCTAAAGTTATCCTCCCATCTACGTCTAGGTATTGCCATTGGGTTTGCAAATCAATACCCTAAATAAGGTTCTAGAATCTCCCATTCGTTTTGCATGTCCTGCCCATCGTAATATACGAGTCTCAATTATGTTAACCATGGGCGTACCCAGCTTTAGTAAATTTTCGAGAATTTTCAGCAAAACTGTTTATGACGTCTCCAATGAAAGAATTTCCCATACTGTTTACAATGTTTTTTTTATGTAGACTGAGCATACAAAGCCCATTTAACCTGTCTTCGATCATTGTTGATATCAGCCATGTTTTTACGCGTCTGAGTGTACTGAATGACCTTTCAATTCTAGCCGTGGAATAAGGCTTTGCCAGTAAAATTTCTAGGGCTGTTTTCACCTTTGTATAAAAAGATTCTGCTTGGATTAATTCTGTTATATCCAAAGTTTCAAAGTTATCCTGCTTGTTTATCCAAAAAGTGCACCACAGATCGGTTTCTGATGTAATTTCGAGGTTCAGCTTTCGTTAGTCAGACTATAGAGAAATTGCAAAGTTTTTGCGTAGTTAAAAGCAGTTCTAGCTGCGTAAATCGATATAATTACCACAACTTTCATAATATCAGGTACCTACCTAACCTACACCTAAGTACGAACAACATTGTTTCCTTTTACAAATAAAATATTAAAATTAATAATAAGAAAATACCCAGACAAAAATTCCGAATGTCCATTTTTATTCAACGTTACACTCTTTATTATTGTTCAACAGAATGCACGTATCACAACACAATATCAACCATATTTTTTAATATAGTTTGATATGGACATTGAATTAATATTTTTTATCGACTACGTTTGGCTCCTTCAAAACAATAACGCCAAATAACTGCAAGCCGCTCGCAACTATATTCCGTTCACGATAGGTGGATGACAGTTCGAAAATCATACGTTTAGATTTTGGGTTGCCAACACTTTTAAAAGATCACAGTTTTGTTATAAAGGTAAAGATATTTAATTACCTGTTATATATTACATTTAAAATAACCTAAACTTAAGTTTTCTCATACTATTTCATTTTTTTAAATAATTTCTTTTTATCCAACTCGAAACAATATTTTAAACATAATTCAAAGTACTTATTTTTCGTTTTGGAACGTTACTGATTTTGTGTAATATAGTGCACATATCAATACCTTTTAATACAGGCATCGTATTTACTTGGAAAAGAGAAAAATTTTGTCATTTCTTTTACATACAATAAATGATTTTATGATTATTTTATCGTATTTTGAAATATTTAACTGAATTAAATATGTTCATCAACTGCATGTCTGTATCATTGTTAAAAACTTGTTTACCATTATGTTCAACCATATGGTTTAGATTCGTCAGTCGCAATTTTGAAACTATGTTCGTTAGAAGTTTTTGTGAAAGTGGTGTTAGTATATTTTTTTTAAAGGGGAATAAAACTATAAATAAACTTTGTGTCCGACCTCCAATAAATATATAAATAATATTGGCCTAAATTACTGTGGTTAACTATCACATTAACATATTACCATCTGTTTTCATTACAGTCAATCCAAAGTTATAGACGTCAGCTGTTGGCTTAGTGATATATTAGGGATTACTTCTAGTAACATTTCGAGCTGTCATCCAGGTAAACTTAAGTCGTGAATGAATTATACCTGAGGAAATGTTACCAATGCCTATCAGGTGATACACACATTCCCACAGGGAAGGACAAGTTGGCAAGCCTACTACTGTCGTCCGGTTACATAAATGTGTCCATATACCGTAACGCTACTGAGAACGTCTAACGATAAATAAATCGTTGCGTTCTAAAAGGTACGGTAGAGCCCTTCATACCGCAACGGCAAAATTATCGGACGATTTTGCATAAATGAACCCATTGTATTAAAGGTATTAGAGAACGGACGATAAATAATCGTCAACAACCAGACGATATAAAACGCATGCATAAATAGGGCCTACACGCCACAATCGACATGGACCCGACGGTTTTAATTCCTCTCCGAAAGAAGTTGTGCTACGAATATTTATCGCTCAAGAAAAATCCATCGAACTCAGATGGGTTTGAATCCAAGAATATCGAGTTCTAAGGGGAACACTTCACCCCAAGAACATCGAAGTCCCTTATTTCTGACTATTATCTAAATAGTTCTCAAGAAATATTTTTCCAGAACCTTTAAAAATAAAAGATAAGCTATCAATGTCAATAATACAGTAATAAATCTATTATTTTCTAATATAAAACTATCAACAAGAAATAATTTTTTAAATTGCACTTTTAAATAATAAGCTATCATAAAGAAATTTTGTAAAATTTAATTAAAATAAAACCATTTTTATTGAAACAAAATAATTTATGTACACACAAAATAAATGGTACGGAACTCCGCACGGACTTTCTCGCTTTATTGTTTAAAAATGGAGATATTTACTCAAAACTCGTAATATATGTGAAACGAAATAATATACACTAGCAAACCCAAGCATAATTTGCACTATACTTATGTAAAACTTTTTTTAGTCCGGTTTTAAATTTTATAATTTTATTATTAAAGAATTAATGTTCTCCTTTGTATGTTTGGACCGATAAAAAAGATCAATGTTGGGTCCACAAGGGTCAACACATTGTATTAAAATTTCGACTTGCGGTTAAAATTTTCGACATTTTATTAGGTGCTGCAAATCATCATGCCCTCGCATTGCTTTTACATTCTTCGTTTATAAATTTTGACCAATAAAAAGTGTAAATATTGACTATTGAGTCTAAAGGGGAGATAGATCATTGTTGTACAAACATTTCTCCTAAGAGGTTTAAGGAAAAATAACATAAACTTTTTGAGAAACCTACTTATATTTAATTACTCGGTATTGGAGAATTATTGCGTTAAAACTTAAGTAGTATATCTTTACAAGTTACAACTAAAGCTCGCAAAATTATATTAATATATTGACCAATATCTCAGATACTGGTGGTTTTAGACAAATATATTTCATATAGAAGTTTTTTTTGTTTTTAGTAATACTACAATTTTGCATTAATAAGTTATTTAGTATCTCAAATAGTTGCGGAGATAGGGAAATTTACGCTTCTGTAAAGTACCATAAAATTTATTTTCATGGGAGAGTTAAAATAGCCAGTTTATTTATAATCTTAATCAACGCCTAGATACGAGTTTTAATCAAAATCGTTAGAACAGAGTTTTATTAAATCGATTTTTTTCTCTTTTCTTCATTACTAAACTACTATTAATTTTAAGTTTAAACAAACACACAGATAGACGGCATTGCAAAGACCACTTTTTAAGGTTTGGGAGGTCATAAGACGTCAACACCCATCAACATTTCAGGCTAGATTTTTTTTACTGTCGCAATACTTTACCTTATGTGTTCGAAATGTTAAAAAATATAAATATTTGCGTATAGCTTGAAAGTTATTGGTTTAATAAAATATGCTTGGAATAAAATATTTGTATCATAAATAGATCTATATATTTGTAATGATAAGTAGTTTCATATCGCAAATAGTCTCATAGATATGATAAAAAAAATATTTAGAACCAATTTTGATCAAATCGACTTTTTCTCTTCTTGCCCTTCAGTAAACTACCCTCAATTTTAGGGTTTGATATCCAATTCCAAAAAACCTTCGGGGCAACCCAAAATCTCGAGCTAGATTTTTTTTGACGATCACAATATTTTCTCTACCTGTAAGTAAGATAGCAAGAAAGTAAAAATAGCATGAAAACAGCAGGGATATATAAACAATATTGGAAACCTTGGAAATTTATTAAAATATAACAAAATTATACCAGTAACGTAGAAAATCACAAAAATTATGTATGTCCCATTAATATAAACCGTAGATGATTTGACTTAAATAGATGATATGACTTAAATATCTACATCTTTTGTTAACATCATATTGTTTAAAATCTATAATTGATACCTGGACACAGGTATTGAACTTAGGACCTTTCCCTTAGTACGCCAATGCTCTAAGCAGCGAACTATCTAGGAGTCATCCCGTAGTCAAGGTAGTTCTTCACTTATATTTCAAGGTAGAATCTGTTATGGACGTGAGAAAATTATCAGCTACAAAATTAAAAATGATCAGTTAAGATCACGAGCTATCAGATAGCTCAATCACCTTAAATTCGGGAGGGCTTTATGCTGCCAATAGTAAAATGACAATTGTACAAGTGCATAAGTTATCATGATGGATATAGTAGCAAAGCTATTATATTTGTTAATTACGTTTATAGCCACATATAAATATCATATTCTTTAAATTGAAAAACTCTTGTATAGCTAAGTGGCTAGAGTACTGGGGTACAAAGTTAAAGTTTCTAGGTTCAATTCCCGTGTACAGGTGTCATTCTTAAATTTAAGGAATATTAATGATATGTCGATAAAAAGATCATGTGATATTAGAAAAAAATAACATATTGAAATCTAGATCATACACCCTACAGATTATCATCTTTATCATAATATTTCTAGTTGAAGGTTTAGATTATTAAAGATGTTATGTTAGATTAATATTTTTTACCTTTTAACCTTGGCTATCAGGGCCGGTGTCAGGAGGAGACAAAAGGGACAGCTGTACCAGGCCCCAAGAAAAATAAGGCCCCGTAATTAATGACTTTTTAATCTAGTTATCTTTAGTAAAACAACTAATAAAAATTTCAGTTTAGTCCTACACTCTATAGAACACAAAATATCAAACAGGATTGACTTAAGCGATGTTTGCTGTTGTGAAAGTGAGAAGACTTATTATTAAAACAAGCTCTATATAAAAAGTGTCATCATTAGCTGGTCAACTAATCCACTATTAGTAAGTTAGTCGACAACCAGTTGTATCAATTATCATCTGAATTAATAAAATGATGAGTCTGTGTGTCTGTCGTGAGTTTTGTGCGGTATCCATCGCAGTTAGAGATGTGAAAATTTAAAATAAGTATCTCATGTGCACGAACGTGTGCATCTCGAAGCTGGAATTCACTTACTATATTTATTTAAATAATTAAATATACTTATTGTTTAGCGCCACATCTTACTACCCGTTCAGGTTATACCCTTAAGTATTAACTACGTTAAAGAATTAGGAATTGGGAAGTTTAGATTTAGTTAACCCACATTTGCATGGAGGGAGAGTGAAAAACCAAGTAGGGGAAAAAATTAGATCACCAGACCGAGATTCTAACCTCGATCTCCCCAAATCGGGTCAAAAGCAATAAAACGAAGAAATTGTTGTTCTGTTTGTTTTAAACAAAGAAAAGCGATTCCCAGGGTAACCACGCAATACATTGCACATTAACCCCAGGGACTTCCGTTGGTATATAATACAACTAATAATAAACTGGTTTTGATTAATTTTTTAACATTGTCTCTTTTTTAATTCCGCTCCTGTAGGCCTACGTGAGTTAAACGGGCGAGAGGTGGTGGATTTTGGGAGCCCCAAAATTGTCAGTATAATGGCCCCCAAAATTTATGTTGCCTGCCCTGTTAGCTATATATACACTTTTTGATACTAATTATTCTCTTTAGACGGCGTTTGGTAGGTCTGGAACGGTTCGTGAGGGCTAATGAGGAGCTACTCTAATGAAATGAACCGGTCTAGAAAACAAATTAACGGCTAGAGGGTGTGTTATTCTGACTACGTGACACCTTCTGCACGCAGAAGTTGGCAGTATCTTTGGCAACAGACGGTGGTCGCTTGGTCAGTATGTCTCGATTTCAGAATGATGTCATTGAGTCTTCAATATCAATAATACAGAAATGCTTTTATAGGTAATGTATCACATAATATAAATTTCTCAACACTGGAGTTTGTCGCATTGCGTCCCAGTTGAGTTGATACTTTACTGCAGTAATGTCGACTCATTTTTAAAATATTTGAACATTTTATCAAATATTTATTAAATACATAATAAACAAAATTTACAATCTTTATTTTTTTAAGAGCTTCAATGCTGGTTTCATGGCACTTGTATACCTTTACTGGGCTATTTGTTATCTTCGTCATCACTGAAAGGAGTATTATTAACAATTGACTGTGTCAATAGGAATAAATGAAAACTATCTTTCAAGATGTCATTCCTCGGTTTGTTGATTGCTTTGTAAAGAACGGGTGTGTGAACTGCATGTATACAATCTTACTTTAGATGACTTCGGTTTATCGAGGCAATTGTTTTCACTTGTGTACCAAGGTGAAAACTTTCCCATCACTCATAATAAATATGGCCCTTCGGTTGATCTCGAGGACAAATGAGACTAATTATATATATATATATATATATATCAATAAACAATTTATTTTAATTATGTAGAAAGGACAAATAAAATGGGGTTCATTATAAGCGTGTATGGTTGGAAAGGGATTCATGAGTCTTTAATTGAATACAGCGTTATTGATCAGATACTCCATTAGTGTCTCTTCATTTTAACTAGACCACTTGAAGAGCATAATTTTACAATAATTGCTATGTTTAAATCACTAGAATTTGCAAAAATACAAAGCTCATTTATTCTATACCAAAAAAAATCAAGACTTAATCACAGGCTGCAAACCACAAGCGTTTCAATTTGTGACCTCCAACCCTTATATTGGGGAGGTACATTAATGAATATTACTTCTAAATACGAGTTTATTCACCATTTATACCCGAAAAACAATTCCACATGAAAGGACATTTATTTAGAATTAAAAAAAGTATCCAAATAAGCACTTGTAGATGATCAAAATGGTGAACCTTACCTTAACGACCAGTCAACTAAATTCATACAAACTTTAATGGAAAAACTAAATGAATCTTTGAAAATATTACCTACGGAGGAATTTAAAGAGGTTGGAGGATGTGTTTTTGGTTCAGATGTTTTCATTATAGAGGGCTTAGATAAAGCTCATCTTTATTCACATGCTCAAGAAAGTAACAAACTTATAGTTCCAAAATCTGAACTAGTTCCATTCTACCAAAAAATGTTAATGCCATTCAGAAAGTAAACCTGGATCTTGTACTTGTGTGTGTTCATTGTCACATTCATTTTATTAAAATATTTCACATGATTTCGTTTTTCTGATAAATCGAATCACTTCCAAAAAGGTCAACTTACGGAAATATTCCGAATATATTTATCTCTGGGGTGACACAAATCAAGGCTTTGAGACTGTCTACAGATTGTTCCTCATATCCATAGTTTTGAGTCAATTGTTGACCGGTACGTATTCAGGACTATTGATAAGTTTTCTGATGACTCCTTTATACTCTACAAATATTGACAGCTTGGATCAAAATATAGACGCTGGACTAGAGGCATCCATAGCTGTACAGTATTCAAACATTTACTTCTTACTAAGCAAAACAATAGAGTTTAAACGAAGATTCCCGAACATTACGGACATATACGAGTATATTGAGTTTCTTATATTAAACAAATCAGTTAATAAAGAAACCGAGATAAGAGGATGAAAACACCATCTCTATCATTATGTAAAATAAAAACCTTGTGAGGGCGACTTTGGAATCCAATTAAATGAACTTGTAAACGATTGAAAATGTTTCAAAAATGATCATACACATTTACATATTATGAAACAACGCGTTGCTGTAGTGCCCTTAGCGTACGGAGTCAATATAAAGTATATATACATTAGCTACAATCCTATCAAAATGTATTGAAGCTGATCTGTATCACAAATAAAAGGAGGCCTGTTAATATGAAAAATCATTCATATGTATAAGGTAGGACAGACAGCAACTTTAAACGTTCTTGAATTCAAACACAAACAACCTACTCTTACTTGTGTTATTTATTTAGCACCGCGTCTTATTACCCATTCAGGTTATACGCCTAAGTACTAATTACGCTAATGGATTAGAGTTTAGGAAGGTTGAATTTATAGGAAGTGAACCCGCATTTACGTGGAGGGAGAGTGGAAAACCATTTAAGGAAAACCACCCCCATTTCACCCGATTGAGATTCTAACCTCAATCTCCCCGTCCTTGGCAGTTTAGCTCAACATGAAACTAGCGCGTTATATATTACTAATTGAGTAATTGGCTATTTTCTAGCAATTACATTATTCGTAGTGGAAGTAGTTTACAAGTACTTAGGGGTGTGCGAAGCTTCAAAAATTTCGAAGCCGAAGCGAATGTTGGTGTACTTCGTGTTCAATTCGGACCCATATTTGGCTTCGGCAGCTATTTTAAGCTTCGCCTATTATTCAAATTCTAGTGATTATTTTACACTTATCGAATTAAAATGAACTGAAATTACCTAAAGAAATAAAATATATGCCTACTGTTTCTAGTTTTAAAACAAAGTTACCTTATTTTCTTTGTAGATATTGGAAAATTTCCATAACACTTTGAATTCTAAGACGCCCAACACATTAAACCTCTAGCCCCTTTGATCACAAACATTGTTTAGTACCAAATGAAGATGAATTTATTCCTCTTGAAAGTGTAGATTGAAATAAATAATGAAAGTTTTTTTTTCAGTGTGTTTGATTAAACTGTTGAAGTGATTCTTGAATATCGAAAATATATTTTAATATTCTAAAATTCACACACGCAGCCATTTCAGTTGTTTACTACATGAATCAGTATGCTCAATTCATATTCCTGTCAATGTGTAGGCTAGCGGAAGACTTGTGTGATAGTTGAGCACATGTGTGAGGTACATGACATTCCTTAAATTATTTATTAAAAAACGTACGCAAATAATGAGTATATATAAATGAAAATTGTTGTTAACTTAGATAATATCTTATATATTTTACTAAAATAAAATTAAATAAAATCTAAAAAAAAAAAATTATTTTATACAGATTACGTGAAGAATTAATTTATGAGTAAAATTATTATCAACAAGATCATATTGTTTTTGAGATTGGCTATAGGCACTTTAAAAAAATTACAATATTTTTTTTAGTAATTCACGTGGCAAGATTAAATGGATTTTTAAAATCAAAAGTTTCCTTGTTGATTTGTAAAACATAAAAAACTAAAATTTTGTGACACTGGACTTCTCAAACCTATATAAACACACCCGCCGAGTTAAATTAAACGCTTATTTTTCTATAACGTTGTTATTTTTCTCGAACGTCAGTTAACTCTTGTTTTTCGCTAATTTTTATCTTATGTGTGAAAAATTATTAAAACACCATGCAGGGAAAATCCAATGATATAAAAGCAAATGCATAGTTTTTTTAGCTACTCATTCAGGCTGTATACATAAAGTGTTTTTAATACAAAGGTAAAGTAATTATAACATTTATATGTTGACAATAAGCTACAACAAATATTTGTGTCAAGAAAAAATCAATGTAATGTTTAGTTTGATGTTAGATAAATTTACTCAATGTCAACCTAATAATATTTTTACTCAAAATTAAATAGAAAAATATACGAACTTCAACTCGGCTTCGAGAGTATTTCCCATATTCAACTAGACTTCACTTCGAACCAAAAAAGTAGACTTAGCACACCCCTAACAAGTATAGATATTCTATCAAATAAGAATAATTAATAAGGCCTAAAAAGTAGACTTAGCACACCCCTAACAAGTATAGATCTTCTATCAAATAAGAATAATTAATAAGGTCTAAAAAGTATATGTAAGTATTTTTAAGATGTAAAATATTGAAGCAGTATGTATACTATATTTGTTTGAGTAGTTAATTGACCTTTTAATTTATATAATTTGAATTGTCTAATGTATAGCGATTAAAATTTAGACATAATAAAGGTCAATAACACTTAAACAATTTAACCAAATAAAGCAGGATAAGGAAGGATTCAAAAGAATTTTACCAGCTTGTCTAGGGTGCGGGAAACCACAGAGTTGGAAAAAAAATATAAATGTTTCCGACGAGATATAGAGGGCTCTCTCCTTTCAGAATAAAAGTTATACTATCCATGGGTCAATTTTAAATAAGGTGACTGTAAAAGGTTTACTAACTTATAAGTGTTCTGTGAAAATTAAAGAAACTCCGTTAAGATAATTGTGTTCACTAGAAATTGAACTCCATAGGGCTTAGAATGTATTTTAGTCGAATTCACCTTTAACTACGTCTTTAAACAACTAGATAAATATTATCAACGAATATACTAATTAATTATATAAGGTCACATTTTTAATTAGTTATTAAAAAATTGTATTATTTTTACGCTGTTGGAGAGGTTGACTACAAGTATTTATCGGGAACTGATCAACTCCAGGCGGTGCTTATTAAGATATTTAATATTTGTTTACGGGCTCACCCTTGTAAAAATATTTCATTTTTGAAATTTAAAACTACTCTAAATTCTTTATATTAAAATTTATAACTCGATGTTTATTATCTTTGGGTTCACAGTCAAGCTTTGACAATCTACAAAAAAGAACAATTTAATATCTCGGGGTTAAAAAATATATTTTATAACAATACTATTACAAACAATTTGAGCAAGGACTCTCTCTCTCTCTGGACCTCTGGGTCATGTTGGACAAAAATGTACCCTTTTTCATTAATCTGACTTATTAGACTAAAACTTACTTAGTAAACAATTTGAAATCCTTAAATCTATATAAAGTAAAAAAAATTTCCTCAATGAGGTTAGTCAGTGGTTAATAAGAATAACAAGTATTTAATAAAGTTATTGCATTTATCGAAGTTATTATACTGGTCCAAAACCGTAAAGTTACGTTCTTGAGTAAAATTTTCTTACAAACAGATTGTTATATAGTCTGGTGGTAGCTTCTGATTTGAAGACAGTTACTGAATCGGAATAACTCACTTGTATTAGCCATAGTCTGCTGCTATTTGACGTCCCATCAATCCTTTGTTTGATAAAGCTATAGTTCCCAGGGTATTCCTGCTAAACTTACTTTTAAAAAAAATACTTTATTTTTCCTTTTTATTTCACTAACCCCGTCTTGTAGGTTTTTATCCTTTCTATCTTTTTTTCAACAATGCCCCCAAAAATAACAACTCAAAACAAAACAAAACCTCGCTTATTCTTTTCTCCAAGCATAGTGCGGCCATTATGGGTGCTTCCTTCGACAAAATGCAATTAACTATAATTAATTAAAAGTAGTATGAAACAAAATAAATATTCACCTAATAATAAATTATAGCTAAATAAAATATAAATTTACAGAATTAAAATTCTTACACCCTGCTATGCAGTTTGTAAATATCTAGACGCTTAGGATGGGTGTTTACTATCATAAGAATGCTCCTAGGTTATTAAGTTTGTAATTTGTGTGCTGATATAATTACTGTGTTTAAAAAATGAACCTTAAGTATTCCAATCAAATTTTATTTTTAAATAAAGAACTGGAATCTGTTTTTGATATTCGAGAGCTATTAAAAATGACCTACAATACGGCCGTGTGTGCCTGGACGTCCACTCACGTACACACACATGGATAGAAACGTGCGTGCTATTGAATCTTGGCTGCGACATCACACATGAGGGACACGTCGCGGACAGTATTGTTTGTCTTAAGGGGAATAGTGACGTAACGTCGATAGGGGTCAGTGTCATATTCTCTGGTGAGGGGGTGGTGTGAATCCGCACCCCACGGGTATATAACCGTCAGGTAGCAGCCATGGCAGTTATCAGTCAACCATCGTCATACAGCTGATAACAGCAGCAGCTCCTCCCGACATTACAGCCAAACCATGATGGTGAGTTGCGCGGAGGAACTATAATAAGGGTAATATTTATTTATGTTAGAGATGGGTCAAATATAGTCTTTTCTCGACTCCAAAACTTTAAATAATAATAATAATATTTAGCACCGCATCTTACTACCCGTTCGGGTTATACGCTTTAAGTACTAATTACTCTAATGGATTAGGAATTGTAAAGGTTAAATTAGAGGAAGTGATCCCGCATTTGCGTGGAGGGAGAGTGGAAAACCATTTAGGAAAAACCACCCCAGTTCACACGACCGAGATTCGAACCTCGATCTCCTCGTCCTCAGCAGCCGAGCTCAACACGACAAGCGCGTTAGCCAACTACGCCACCAAGGCGGGTAAAACTTAAAAAAAAAACATGGGGAACGAAGAGGCCTCCTGTGACGTAGCGTCAAGTCAATATAGGATTCACCCCTTGGCAATATGTATATGTTCTAATCAACGAGTTTTTTAGATATAGTATTGAAATAGAACGATAGATTATTAAATAATTCTGAAAAAAGTTTGACGTCACAAAATTAATATTTTTAAGTAGTTTTTTGTAAATTATTATTTCTTAATTCGTCAACAAATTAGCATATTTGGTTTAGTAGGGAAGATATCCAAAAAGTAAATTTCCTGCCAGGATGTATATTAAAAGATAGGAAAAAACGAAAAATTGTAATTCGAAAGGCAAATCAATTCTGTTAGGGTTAAAATAGTATTTTTTGTGTGTATATGTTTATTCTCGTGAGCGGAAGAGGGGGAATGTAATCAGCCCTTAAACAAAAGGCTCCGCATAATGAACAAGCATACTCATATGCTTACCTCTCCCTCTAATTCATACAATGGCATCTGGAGTGTGATAGTGTTTAAAGAACGTCGAGTTTAGATGAAAACCACTTCGAAAAACGCATTCGAATTCACCAAGTAGGCAATATCGTTATCTATTCCAATTATTTTGATGTTCTCTCTCGAAATATGATTTTGTTTGCGCTAATTATTTAATCGATACATGAAATAGAAATCATAGCTCAATTATAACATTTTAAGTAATAATGGGAGTTCATATTAAGTTATAAGTTATTTGAATATATAATATTAAGTAGTATAGTCGTATTAGAAATTATAATATCTTGGTGGGTCACAATATGAGTCAGCATATAAGATAGGGCCAAACAGTAATCGGTAAAGGTTACCTTTCAGGGTTATTTGAAAGTACACGGAAAAAAGGAAATGTTTACTTTAATTACTAAGCATTATTATTATTTTGTCGCCGCGTCTTACTACCTATTTAGGTTACACATATATATGTATATATATATGGTAATTACTTTAATGTGGTAGGAATGAGAATGGAAGCATTTTATAGGAATTCTACCCACATTTGCGTGGGGGGGAGATTGGGAAACAATTTAGGAAAAGTCACCTTCAGTAGATCTCATCGGAATTCGAACCCCTATCTCCCATTATTAGCAGGCCAGTCTAAGACGTGAGGGAGGCCTCAGATAATTCAGCCACTGAAGCGGGTATTACTATTGTTATTACTATTATATTGACAACGTAAACCGGCCTTAAGAGAGCCGGTTGGTTCTTATCCCAGAAATAATTCGGAGTTATTGGGTGACGTTAACCCTGATAGGACTCGAACCAAGAGAGAGAGGAACAAACTAATGCGTGTTTTCTCCCCGGTTGTGGCAGCTTCTTTCCGCCCTCCTAGTGACCGCCGCCGTGTTGGCGAGCGCCGAGCCGCAGCGGTACCGCTCCCAGTACGGCACCCCTGACAGCGAGGTGGAGGCGGCCCCCTACCAGCCCTCCGGGTGGCGCCCCTCTGGTCGGCAGTTCCTGTTGCCGGTCCAGTCAGAGCGCTCCGGTGTACTACGCGCCGCCCGAGCAGTACGGCCCGCCCAGCACTGAGGCGGCGCCCGCCAACGTCACCGAGGAGCAAGAACCCGCCACCACGACCACTGAGCAGCCGACAACCACTGACCTTCCCACCACAACAGAGGTCAGTCCGCAGCTTGGAAAGTATTATTTTATTGTTCACCATATTTAATTACTCATTTGGGTTATACGTACACATTAATTACGTTAATGGCATATGGATGAGGAAGGTATAACTTTACAGAATAGGCAACTTTTTTACTTGGAGGGAGAAAATAAAAGCATTTTGAAAAAAAAAAAAAAAAGATTTAATACATTCGACCAGGATTTGAACCCCGATCCTACTGTTACTGGCAAACAAGCCCAACATGGAGGTGAAGTGTTAAACTATGTAATCACAGATGTGGGTCAAATTATATTCTAATCACGTTGTTGGTATAGGGATTAGGAAGGTATAATTTTGAGGAAATGTACTTGCATTTACGCGAAGAGAGAGAACACTCTTAAAAGAGCCACACTCGATACATCCAGCCGGAATTCTAAGCCCGACCTTGTTTTCACCGGTAAACCAGACTGAAGAAGTATTTATACAGCGTGTACCCAGTACAGGTGGGAAACCATTCAAAAGCCCGCATTTGGTGATTTTGTTTGCGAATTTGCCCACACTGGTGATCACTTGGTCTAAGACGTCAGGGTTGTATTGATTTACTGGTAATGGTGAGGAAGAGTTTAAAATCTCATCCGGGTGCTGTTGGGGATTAGTTTTCCACATGCGACTTGTTTACGCTCGGTCTGAATCGGGACCGTTCGGGTCAGATCTGCTAAGCTCTGGCTGGCTATTTCGGCTGTGCTTGTATATACGCTACCGGCTTATGTTTATATTATACAGTAGCCCCATGGCTTCTTTGGAGCTGAGTGACAGCCGACGGCTTTGAAAAGTTACCAGACCAAATTATGTATTTTCACGCTGAACCATATGATCTGCAAAAACATGTGTTTAACAGCTGTCATTTCTGATGGTCAAAATTTAGGTATATACCTAAATGTTGACTGTCAGAAGGCAGCTGTGAGCTGTCAGTCAGCACCAAAGAATTCATGGAGCTACTGTACTGTTCCGTTGTAGCATGTTTAAAATAAATTTACTAAAAGCTGAATGTAAGGGTAAAAGATACGGGAGATAGTGTTACCACTGAGAGTGAAGATTTAAAAATTCCTTGGGTATAAACTACCCTCAGAGTAGAAGTGGAGGATTAAATTCCAACTTCAACCAACTGGATACAATACTATTGGTAGTCACAACACAGTTTGGGAATTTTTTTTAAATCATTTTTTCTTTAATAGCGCGTCTTACTGTACTGTTTAGGCTATACCCCTATGTACTAATTACACTAAGGGGTTAGGTATTATGAAGGCTTAATTTGGAAGAAGTGCAATCGCATTTGGGTGGAGGAAGAGTGGGAAATTATTTAAGAAAAAAATTAAAGCACCCGACCTGGATCGAACCCTGATCTCCCCGTCTTCGGAAGTCTAGTCCAACACGAGATTAGTGCGTTACACCACGTGGCCGCCGAAGCCGGTCAATTTCATTATTCTTTTCAATGTACAGTAGCCACCTGGCTTCTTTGGTGCTGACTGACAGCTCATAGCTGACAGTTAAAAGCTTTGAAAAGTTACCATACCAAATTATGTATCCCTACGCCAAGCCATATGACCTGCAAAAACACGTGTTTAGCAGCCGTCACTTCTGACGGTCAAAATTTAGGTACATACCTAAATTTTGACTGTCCTAAGTCAGCTGTGAGCTGTCAGTCAGCACCAAAGAAGCCATGGGGCTACTATAGTGAATCCTATTAGTGAATCCTATTAGTAATAAATAATAATATTTAGCACCGCGTCTTACTACCCGTTCGGGTTATGCGCTTTAAGTACTAATTACTCTAATGGTATATGAATTGGGAAGGGTGAATTAGAGGAAGTGAACCCGCATTTGCGTGGAGGGAGAGTGGAAAAACATTTAAGAAAAAACCCTCCCAGTTCACCCAACCGAGATTCAAACCTCGATCTCCCCGTTCTCAGCAGTCGAGCTCAACACGACTAGCGGGTTAGCTAACTACGCCACCGAGGCGGGTAATTCTATTAATAAACCTATACTGATAAAATGTAACTTGAAATATTATTTACAGTTGGCCTACTTCTAAGAGACTTACTAGGAAATAAAATTCAAATAATCTACTACACCCTAAACATATTTTATCAATTCAGTTATTTACAGTGTGATTATTAAATATCATTAAAAGTCAAAGTTAATTAGATAATTAAAATGAGAACATATTTATAGATAAGACTTTGATGCCACAGTTAAGACCGCTATGGTTTCATTCGTAGAATATTCAACAGGGGTAGGAATCAAAAAATATGACTGCTTAACTGCTTTGGTGGACTCACGGTTAAAGGCGTCACTCTCGAAATAGACAAGAATGCTGATGACAAGGAGATCGAGTTTGAATCCTGGTCGGGTGTATTGAGGGTGGTTTTTCCTAAAAAGTTTTCCAATCTCCCTCCACGCAAATATGGGTACACTACCTGTAATTCAACCTTCCTCATGCCTAACTCATTAGCGTAATTAGTGAATATTCATATAACCTGAACAGGTTGTAAGACGCGCTGCTAAAAAAAAAAAGAGAGACCAAGCAACACAGGATTCCAAATAACATAACGTACATAAAACTATTATAAAACAAGAAATTAGAGGAAGAAAGAGGGATTATACAAATCCAATGGATACTTATGCCATTTTTCCCCAGTGACGTACCATGCAATTATTTTAAGAGAGGGAAAAAAGAAATAAGATACAAATTCAATGGATACTTAGGCTATTTTTCCCCAGTAACGTACCGTGCAACTATTTTAAAAGAGGGGGAAAAAGATACAAATCCAATGGATACTTAGGCTATTTTTCCCCAGTAACGTACCGTGCAACTATTTTAAATAGGGGGAAAAAGTAAGATACAAATCCAATGGATAATTAGGCTATTTTTCCCCAGTAACGTACCGTGCAACTATTTTAAAAGAGGGGGGAAAAGTAAGATACAAATCCAATGGATACTTAGGCTATTTTTCCCCAGTAACGTACCGTGCAACTATTTTAAAAGAAGGGAAAAAGAAGGAAGATACAAATCCAATGGATACTTAGGCCATATTTCCCCAGTAACGTACCATGCAACTATTTATAAGAGGGATAAAAGAAGATACAAATCCAATGGATACTTAGGCCATTTTTCCACAATAACGTGCCATGCTGTTCTACGAACGTGAATCACATGTACAGGTAACCTTACATATTAAAAATTATCCGTGAAGACCGTATTTGATGGAATTACATGCACATCCTATAATTTAGTCCTGTAAAATTGGCACGTGTTCAGACCTCTTTTTAATTCGGGCCCTGTTTTAACCACTGTTTCAATCCATAATAACAATACCAGTCAATCCCCAAATGAGAAGATCTAGTTTTGCTAGAGGAGGGACTTAAAGAGGAACTAAATTGGAACAGCTGGGGCTCGATACCGGCAAAATCACCGTTAAGTGTATCTCGAGGCTTACATATTAACATACTTTGATAAAACTTTAAGTTCAATGGTCTAGAGGAAATGTTTAAATATTCAAACGCGTTTGTTTTGATTATTCATTTGTTTCTTTAAATTCTCAAGCCTTGGGAAGCGAAAAATTGCCGCGAAGATTTTCGGCTCTAAAGCAATATTAAATCTACGATGTGTTATTTCAAAATATGGCTTACGTCAAAACTAAGTCGAGAATTTCCAACAAGGTTCTGTTTTTAGCCTAACACTTGATACTAGATTTTGAGTTTAATAATAGACCAACGACTTTTTGAGCATATTTGTGGGTAGGCTAGATGAAAAAGGACCCTAGAAATATCCTTACTCTTAACAAATATAGTAATAATTTTATAGGCTCACCACAGAAATGTTAAGATATTTGAGAACTAGCAGCAAAGCTTTCCTCATTACCTCGAGATAAGAAGTTTCATAGTTTTCGTCCCCCCTTTTTTTTTTCGACCTGACAAAGGATGGCTGTAGGTGAAAGGTAAAAGAGAGTATAAACTTAGATAGAATGGAGAAGTATGGTAGCTCCAGAAAATAACACGGAACATCATATTTTAAGCCATGTGGCTTGACAGATACTGATACTTTCTCCACGATATTATAAGGCCTATTTTTCCCACCCACACCAATGATCACATGGTTTAGAAGGCATCAGGCTAGCAATAGACCAGAATACAGATGAAGAGGAATATTGAGGCTTGAAACTCAGCCGGTTGCACTGAAGGTGGTTTTCCAAGTGTGATCACTGTGGTGTTTGATGATGAGGCTTGGCCTTTTAAAAAGTGTTAGCACATACCTAAACCGTTTATTTTAGCACCCCTTTCTTCCAAAAAGAGAAAAATAATTATTATATCATTTTTGTATATTTCCTCCTAAACATGTTATTATTTTCCTTTGTAAGTTTATATATTGACCTCGGTCGGGTGAACTGGGGGTGGTTTTTCCTAAATGGTTTTCCACTCTCCCTCCACGCAAATGCGGGTTCACTTCCTCTAAATTCAACCTTCCCAATTCCTAATCCATTAGAGTAATTAGTACTTAAATCGTACCTATAACCCGAACGGGTAGTAAGACGCGGTGCTAAATATTATTATTATTATTACATATTGACAATTATTCACACTAAACGAAAAATAATAAAATAAAATAATAAAAAGTGGTAATTGTTTATCAAGCAAGGAGACAAGCTCTTAAGGAAATCATGAAAGCATCACCACAAGCCCTGATCAATTTTTCAAATCTTGTGCATATTTTCATTATTTAAACACAACTACCAGTTCAAAACAAATGCTCGTTTGTAATTTACATAAACAATGTTAACGGTACTTACCTATTTCACTAATACCCTGACTTTTGTTCCATAGGTCCCTATTATCTATGGCACAGTGTGTTAATTTAATAGTCTACATGCGTGTATTTTAGAGCCTAATGTTGTAGTTATAATTTTCTAGTTAAAATACAAGTGAGATTAAGTTTAGGGAGAGGCATCAGCATTCACTTGTAGTGTAAGAAACTACCAGAGTCAAGCACACTATGTTTGCATCTAACTAAATCCATTTTGAGTTCTGACTGTATGGAGTCTTGTTGTAGAATCCTGATGAACAGGCCGACGGCAACAGCCAAGACCCCAACAGCCAAAGGTTCCAGCAACAGAGGGAGCAAGAAGATTTAGGATACCGGCCTGTACTACGTGCTGCTACCTGATGGCAGATTACAGAGGGTGGCGTACTCGGGCTCTCGTCTTGCTGCTCAGCCCCAACAACAGCAAAGACAGCAACAGCAGCTGTTCAGCGAGCAACCTCACCAGCTTACCAACGGTTATTACGCCCAGATACAGTACCATGACGTAGAGCCCATCAAGGCTCCCATTTACACGTACTCCGCCCCTCTTATTAGGCTCTACAAATAGACCAGCCCTTTACATGTCTACATACAGACTCATGTCAACCATTTCACTCATAGACATGCATAAAATATTTAAAATTTATTTTAATTGTTACATGGAAAATGTAAAAACTACTCAATTTAATGTTTTACAGAAATAAGAATAAAATATAAATTTATTTGGCATCAATAAACTACATAGGAAATGTAATGTAATATAATATATGAGTCATTATTTAATTTATGTATTGTGCATGTATACAGGGTGTTCGGAAATTCGTAGCCCAAACTTCACATATAGCTTATTTAAACCAAAGGTAATACAAAATCTCTATACACTTACACCCAGAAAACTATGCAAATATCATTAAATTATGTTCAAAGTGTCAGCGTACAACGGGATAGAAAACCTTTAAAACATGCGTTTACAACAAGTTGCATAGGGATTAGGCGCACAGAACTGCACATGTAATAGGGTCAAGCACTTTATGTGATATAGGATCACTAATGATGACCCTCAGAACGTATTCGCATTTCTAGATGGACTGGTGTGTTCTGTACTATTAATTGTGGTATGTTATGCTGCTGTGTTCCAAGATGTCGAGGTATGTAGCACCACACATCTAACTCTTATGCAACCTGTTTTACATGCATGCTTAAACAGATCTGCTCTTTGGTGCCATACACCAAAACTTTGAACATAATTTAATGGTATTAGCATATCTTTCCAGATGTAAGTGTATAGAGATTTTGTATTAATTTTTGTTCAAAAAATTATATGTACTGTTTGGGTTATGAGTTATGAACACATTGTGTATATATACATACATACACATCAAATATAAATTAATTGATTACCCAAAAACCGAGGTACTGATGCATCTCATTCTCACTGGGAATACAACTATATTATAACTGCTCAAAAAACCAATTATTTTAACTAACATATGCAGATTTTAAATCAACAAATTTGAATGGAAGTATAACATTATTAAATAGGAAAGAGGACAGTGATTTTCAAATAGTGATAAAAAAGTTGTTTTGTCACAGGGGGTACTAATAGGGACTATTTGAATTTATGTTACTGAACGGTCTTGAAAATTAATAGTGATTTTTTTTAGTGATGTTGAATGTGCTACTTTTAATAAAGTTTCAGTTTTGGCCCACGGATCATTCAATGCTAGGTCAAGCCTGGCTTGCCGATATTTTAAGAACTAGTAAACTGTTCTCTCCTCTTCACTACAGGACTTTTCACCAGCCACACACACACACACAATAAGGTAGTGGGTGAATATTTGTACATAGGACTGATATAAAATTGATAAAGAATAAGAGTAAACCATTTACTGGTACAGTCCATTCAAAATGGTCTTGTCCCCACAACAATCCACACACTGTCGCTGGCATGTTGCAATGTGTTTCAAAACTTGTTGTGCAAGATAAATTAATATACCATATAAGTATATTTAAACTAGAAAAAAAAAATAGTTTGAACCATCTCCTCACTTCTTCCCTGATTACTATCACATATATCTACATGGTCATGTTTTTCACCATAAAGTCATAATCATCGTATAGAGTTTACTGCCACTGGCAGGGTCTGTCTCAAACTTAAGCCTTTCCATTTACTCCTGTACTCCCACCACTGATCTTCCTCCACGCCGGGCCAATACACTCCTCTCTTCTCCACACTCTCTTCAACCACCTATTCCTGGGTCTTCCTCTCTGCCTCCTGATCATCACCTTCATTTCAAGTATCCTCCTTGGAATCCTCCCCTCTACCATCCTCTTCACATGTCCATACCAACTCAATCTCGCCTTCTTTCTCCTATTCTGCAGGGGTTCCTCCTTCACTCGCTCTCACCCTGTCACTCCTAGTCTACTAGTCTACTCCTCAGAAATTTCATCCCTTTCCTTCAGTATCCAGGTTTCTGATGCATACAAAGTAAACCAGAGAATTCTTTTAATAGGCCAAGTGTGAACATTATATGACAATATTTATATTAGTGTTGTTTTAATTGGATACTTGACTATAATTACCAAAATCCCCATGATCAATTTTAATAGTGTGTACCATTTTTTGTGTGGTTTTAATTAACTATATGACAATAGTTATAAATAATTCCCATTATCCATTTTAATAAAGTGTACGGTACTCATCCATTTGGAACATAAAGAGGTTTATTTTGCCTTTAATCATAACAACAGAACAGAATATAACAGAATGTAAGTGACCATGCTCAACTTCTAGCTATGCTGCCATAGTCCAGTTTTACTCTCTTTTGCTGAAGATAGGCATTGATGTACCTGGAAAATTTCATAATTATATGTTTTGTTGTCTTTTAATTGTCAACTTTTGAAGCGTACAGTTTTCTGGCCTGGCCCTTGCTCTTCAATCAGCCTTTCAATATTTGATTTATCTTTTCATACATTGAGTTAAAATTTTAATTTATTCAATTTATGTATTACTGTGTAAGTATTGTTGGCCCAATACTTGTAAAAATAAAACAATTTCAGCACAAAAACAAACTATTGTTCAGTATATTTAAATATTTATGCACACCTTGAGGTATTTTTCCTAAATACTTCAAAAAGATGATGAAAATGAAGTATTTGAAAAAGACAGCAAGGGATGTCAAGAAAGAGATGGGTGGAGCAGATAATAGAAAGTGTCCAAATGAGAGAAGAATGAAAGAAATTAAAAGATGAATAATGGTGCAAGGATAAAGGAATATGGAGCAACCCGGTCACAGGATGGAAACAGTTGTTTATGATGATGATGATGATGAGATATTTATTAATTTCACCCTCTTACAATTCTTCATAAATATTATATATACAGCAATAAACTGGTGAGAATATTCAAGCTTTTTAATCTGAATTTTGCTACGATTTGGATTTGTTTTGAAAAAGTATAAAATTTTAATAGTAAAATCTTTAAGAGAAATTAACATCTGTCCATTATTTGACTTTATCATCAAAACTTGCAGATTTATTAATATCTTAAAATTGTTCATTATTTAAAAATGTTTTTTAATTCCTTTGTTTAATTAAATTTGATACAAAATAATAAATATAGTTCGGCCTGATTATCGATTTGGATTTGATTTTATAACAACATATAGTTATAAAATATTATATTTGATTCTAAGCATTTTCACTGTAATAGATTTGATTTGTATTCATAGCATTTTTATTCTCGAATACGCTATTAAAAATGGTAATATTTTAATTTTTATTATATTTGAGTTAGTAAGTAAAGATTCAAATTTGATTCCAAATTTAAAATCTTGGATTCACACAAGCTTAATAGTGAAATGCAGTCACATATAACAATTATGATTAACAAAAGAATTTGCATTTATAGTCAAACATTATAAATTAAAATAATTACAAACAAAAACTTTTACCACAACTTAGAGCCCAAAAAACTAAACTTCAATGCCTGCAACAGAGTCTTAATACAGACTGTATTGTGTTTTACTACCATGATTTTCCCATCCTCTATCAATGCTAACATGGATGCACTTCCTTAAGACTCCTTTCTAATACTTGCTTAACAACATAGCATTTTTATACTATCGATTAAGTAGATTTCAACTACAACAAATGTCAGAATTTAGTTACCAAATTATTCCTCCTTAAGTAAAACCTCTTTCTATTTTTATTAGGTACATTTTGTTTTATACAGCTTTTAAAATTAAAATAAAACACAGTTCACACTTTAAAATGGTGACACTGGAAAAAGAGGTAATGAAGAAAATTAATATTTAGTGCTCAATCCTTCAACCTAGATTTCATTCTACCAGCACTCATCAGCAAGGTGTGTTAAACGCACAACACAACTTACAGAAAGAAACATTATTCTGTGATGATAATTATCATAAGTGTTTCAAAAATAATGGATTTTTATTTCTGGAACAATAATATGTTTACAACTAATTTATTTTAATTCAAATTGCTGTTGTAACCCTACATTAAAACTATTCAAAACTGTAACCCAAAATGGAGGATTAAAAAACTAGATTGGCCAGATGTCTCAGCAAAGAAAGTTTATTTACAATCTAATCTGGAAAAGTAAGAATTAAAACCCGTCTTTTTAATCTAATAGTTCATATATGAGAGTGACTAATGATCACGCTCTACTCTCTTCTCATAGAAGTGCGGTGCAAGCTCTTCTAGCCAAGCAGGTTTAACTACAGTCAACTCTCTCATGTACGAGCGGTTAGTGTGAAGAATCTCACAAAATAGCACCCTGAAACACATTCACAACTAATACATATTTTATCCAAACAGGTGAGTATGCCATCTAAGGTACAGAGTTTGTGATATACTGTATCACTAGTTTAGGGGATGTAGAGGTTCAAATCCCAGCCAAGTGTACTGAGGAGTGTTGTTCCTAAATTGTTTCACAATTTTCCTTTATACAATTTTGGGTGCATTTCTCCCCAAATTCTACATATGCCAAACCTCTCCCAGAGGATTAATTTAATGCAGATAGTCTGGACCAATGATATTCAGACTCTTTTGTTCGTGTACCCCCAGATATAAAAAAAAGCTTCAACTTTTCACCCTCTCCCAAAGTTATTGGTGCATAATGCAAGCTATACATAGTCATATTCTATAATCTAGAATAAAGAGAGAAATGGTACTCCCAGATCACAAGTCCTTACATCCTGGTTTCATGTGGTTAACCCTAAATTTAACTATTATTATTCAGTGTTTATCATAGATTACCAAATAAACATGTATATATAAATATTTTTAAATTTTATGGTGTTCCGAAGATGTCTTCCCATACCTTCGGGAGTACCCCAGGTTTAATACCAATGGTCTGAACTAGCAGTAAAACGCAATATAGGGAAAATAATATATTTATACCTGCACTGGTGGTCACATGGTCTAAGGTGCTAAACTTTGAAAAAAGTCATCCAGATTAAAATTCGTCCTATTGTACTGGAAGTGGGGGTCTCCTGTGTGGTTTAGCACTAAGTTTCCCCATTCCCTCTCTGCGCTAATGTAAATGCATTTCCCAACAATTCCACCATTAAATACTTCTTGCGTTAAAACAAAAGAAATCATTTTCCATTTTTTTTTTTATTTGAGGGATTTAAGATGCACTTTTTAAATTGCCTGATAATATCAGCACATAAGAATCTCTATGAGTGAGAGCAAAAGGGCCTACCAATTTTGCCAATAAAGCTATTTTCCCATAACTTCCAGGGTTATTTTACATGCCACAATCAACATGGGACTGACGACTCTACTTTCCCTCTGAAAGAAGTTGTGATACAGATTTTTATCGGTTAAGAAAAATTTGTTGACTCTTCGGGGTTTGAACCCATGAACATCGAATCCTGGAGTGAACACAAAGGTTGACGTAAGAATTATAAAACAGCATTTTTAATTTAGATTGAGGCTTTATATTATGAAGATTTTATGAATGTTTAAATTAAGGATGGCTTGCTTCAGTGGCCACATGTTCTAAGGCAGGGATCTCCAACTCTATGGCCACGGCTGCCATGGCGCCCGCCGAACCTTTGGCGTCTGCCCAGCATTTTTTGACCACAGTTGAAAAGTTCTTGACTAATAATTTTAATCTGTCACTTTTCCGACAAAAATCAAGTTTGTTTTTATGCTGTTCTCAAGAAGTTGGTGATTGAAACCACCCTCCCTCTCATTCCTCTTTCTTTGTGGCTCATTTACAAAGTGTACTTTTACTTTTAGTTTTCACACTTACTAATACCATCCTAATACTTCCTATTTCCTTTGTAAATATCTTGCATGGGTCTACCCAGCTTTGTTGTCTGAATAAACACAGAATAAATATATATTTAAAAAATGAAGCCAAGCACCTCTGAGCCTGGCGGGAGTTAGTAAATTTGCCTTGGAAAAGTAAATGGTGCCCGCCGCACTACCGTTAGTTTTAAATGTGTTCTAAGTTACAAAAAGGTTGGGGATCTCTGTTCTAAGACCTCACTGCTGCAATAGACTAGACTGCCAATGACAGGAAGATCAGGGTTAGAATCTTGATCAGGTGTAATGAAGGTGGTTTTCCTAAATGGTTTTTTACTCTTCTTCCACAAAATATGGGTGCACTTTCTCTAAATTCAGCCTTTCTCGTCCCTAAACTATTTGTGTAATTAGTATACTTGTGTATAACCTAAATGGGTAGTAAGTCGTGATGCTAAAAAAACAACTTAAAGATAGGTCATTTGAATCTTTAACTACTTGAAATTCACCTTATATAAACTTGAAAATATTATAGGTACTACAACCTTGGAAATTCATGCCAAATTGCTCTTGAGCACCGATCCTTGTATGAAAGCAGTACTTACTAATAAGAAAAGAACGGAAGATCTCTTTTGACTTGCAATATCATTGGGAGCTGAATGGCATATTCAATACGAACAATAAATGAGATTAAACTTGATGTGAAGAGAGGTTAAAGGATAAATTGGAGGTACTGTGGCAGTCCAGGAAAAGGTGTTCATTCCTTTAAGGGTGACCTCATTGGCAATAGTGGTTATACTGTTCTACCTTGCTGAAGGAGTGCCGCTACTTTTAAGCATTTAAAATGAGAGTGATTTTGGTTGGAAGAACAGTAGAGAGAATCCAAACATATTTGATTGCGGCCAACAATGATAACATATTACTATATTATTTTTTGTTTTTCTACAGGTATTGATAATATCTATCAAAAGTGACAGCTGCATATAACAAGACTTGATGTATGAATATATTAGAATTGATTTATTATTATTATTATTATTATTATTAGCACTGCGTCTTACTACCCGTCCGGTTTATACGCACTTACGCTAATGTGTAATGGTAGGGTGATTGTGAGATGAAATGAAGGACATACAGTTTAACGTGGAATCCGAACCACGGTTGAGACCTGGCATTCCTCACATTCACAAGATGTCTTGCCAGAGGTGAAGGCAGGGTTTGGTAATCAGATAAATTTGTGCCGGGACCGAGGATTGAACCCCGGCCGCCAGCACAGAAGTCTGACACCTTACCCCTAGACCACCAGGTCTCCTTGATTTATTAACTTTAGTAACTAACTTATACTTTTCTTCCAACCAAAATCATACTATAAATGTAGATGAGGTTTCTCTTGCCCGATATATGAAGCATAAAGTCCAATGTTGAAGATGTGGTGGAGGGGTGGAATCAGCTGCACATATTATTGGGAACCGTGTTGCAACAAAAGACAGAAGAAGCAAAAGATACAGTGACCTCATCAATCTTGTCAAGACCAACTTCCAAACTTATGACCCTCTGAACAAAATCATCACTTAACCAACCTTTACCAATTGCAATGAAGATCGATTGAAGCAAGACCTCGTACTAATTAATGGCTCTGAATTATGTATTGTTGACATTACAGGCTGATATGAAAACAAGGATTCTGTTTCAATGGTTTATGAAGAGAAATACAACAAATGTTTCTAGCGAATAGAATGAAAGAACTATACCCAGAGTTAATGTTTAAAGGAGTAGTGCCTCTTGTATTTAGTTCCAGAGGGGAACTACCCAAATTTATAATAGAGGCCCTAACTTAGGCCTTGCCAAATTCAATCTATGGGTAACCAAGGCATTATCCCAGTCTGATCATCTTTGAAAATTTTTGCTTGTTTTATGGATTTACAATGTGCATCTATGAACTATGGGATCTCAAATATTGCAGGATTATGTGAACATAATCTTAATATTTCTTTAATATTTTAATATGTTTTTAATACTTTTATCCTTTTATATTGACTTTATTAATTTTGTTAATATGTTTGGAAAAAAAATATTCACATTGTTAGTGAGTCGGAATGGCCTAGGCCCTATAAATTAGCTAGTTTTAAGTAATTGGTAGCCAATGCCGGCATAAGAGGGTTATTGATTGTGATTTAAAAAAATCTCACCACTGAGGTTGCTCCAGGGTATACAATACTGATGTAGGATGAATGTGCAAATCTTGCTGCCCCCTGACAGTCCTATACACCCCTGAATAATGAAGGTAGGCAGCGTTAGGGAACAGGCCAGCCGTGAGACAGCGACATACCTTCTCTGTATCGCCTTGAACAAAACATTCTCTATAAGCAAAATATTTTACTGTACATAGTTGTGAAAGAAATGTTTACCTGAAACATACCTCATTTTGGTTAGAGATACAAAAACGTATTGATGTATCTATCGTGAATACTAGCCAATATTATTGATTTTACATTATATCCATTACTGTTTCCAGCCTGTGGCTTGAGTCAGTTTTTTATTCAAGCTATGTGTTTGCCACTACCAGCTTGCTAGGCTTGTCATTGCTATGCCTTATAATCTAATTTAAGACTAGGACAGGCACAACATCCAGTCCCCGGCCGTTAATTCATCATTATGAAAGGGTAAACCCACATTTCAACAATGATAGTATTTTGTCCATGCCGGGAATTGAATCCGGGACCCTTAGCTCAGTAGACAGACAAGCTAATGACTGAGCTAAGCTGTATGATGAGTCAATATTTTATATAATGCTAGGAAAAAAAGCATGGGGTTCAGTGAGCAGATACTGGATGAAAGTATCTACACTTAGGGTGGAATAAACTATTTTGTCAAGGGTTTGTGTGTTTGAAGTTTATTTTTGTATTTATTTTAAAAAGCAATTCAAAGATGATATTTAATTTAAAACAATTAAAAAAATAAAGAAAAGCCAAAATGGAATATACTATAAAAATAAGAAACTTAATAAATACAATTTTAATTTAAATTTTCATATAAAAAAATATTACATTTTTAAATTAGCATAAATAATTATATACATAGTGTGTTTATAATTATAGGAATATCAAATTGTAAGCATTTCAATACATGCAAAAAATCAAAATCAAATTTATGATTCTTTGGTAAGTTGTGAATGACTATAGTGTTATGTGCTCTAAGATAATGTATTTAAGTGATATTTATTCGTTTCCCTCTTGGTAGTGCTTTGCGATAGCTGTGTTTTTTCCTTTTATTGGTATCCATCCCTTTACTCTACCTTTTTCCATACTTAATTACTTACTAAATGGCATTAGGAACTTGAAAGTTCATTGCCGCACTTAAAGTATGTTATATATCCCTCTCTTGAGATAGCTCTAACCAGTCCCCCTCATTACACCCTATTTCTCTCAGGTTTATTTTGTTTTGTTTCCTATCTATGTGTCCTATCATTCTTTACAATTTTCCATTTTCTCCTTTTTGTGTTGTTTTTTTCTCTTTTTTTTTTTAGGAAATTGCGTTGCGTGTTTCACACTCCTCCTTGATTAGTCCCAATAGAATGAAACCTAGGTCGGAGGATTGGGCGGTGATGATCGATTTTCTTTAAGAGGCAACCATTAACTCTTTGTCCAATAGCAGCAATGTAAAGTGTGAACTGTGTTCTTTATTTAATTGTAAACGCCATATTGTGTAAGTTCTTTTTATATGTTTCTATCCACCTTTCCTATACCGTCTTCCAGATATAATATAATTACCTCATAAAGCAAAAAAGGTTTTCCTTATAAGGATATAGGTCTATTTTAACGTTATCCTCCAGTTTGTATCTAAGTCTTCACAATACTTTCTTCCCATTGTACTTACCAATCAATACCCTGAACATTCTAGATTATCCCAATCACACTGCATGTCCTGCCCACTGTAATCTACAAGACATGATTATCCTAACAATGTCTTATGATAGGTACATGGTATATAACTCATGATTATGTGGCCTCCTCACCTCCCAAGTAGTTTCATTCCTTTTTGAACCAAATATCTTCTTAAGCACCTTGTTTTTGAACAACCTAAATTTGTTTTCATCATGTAAGGTAAGCGATCACGTTTAACACCCCTTTAGAACCAGTAAAATTATTGTTTTGGTATATTCTGAGGTTTACATTCCTTGACAGCAGGCGAAATGTCAACAACTTACTGACCGAGTAATAGACTGCAATTCCCGACTTTATTCTTTTTCTAATTTCTGATCTAATACAGTCAATGCTAGATAAAATTGTTTCTAAATATTTAAACTCATTAACTCTGTCAAATTATATGTTGTATGAAGTAGTCTCTAAATTATCTACCCCAATCTGTGTTATCTGTGTGTCCATACACTTAAGTCTTTTCAGTGTTCTCTTTTTAACACATTTACTTACTAGCCTCTAATAAAATTTCTGCATTTCTTACGACAGCTTCCTCACTAGTGCCTATCAAAGCTAAATAATCTTTGTATCCTAAATAGCTGCCTGCAATGTACCTTTTAATGTCAACCCTTCCTTACTCTCTTGCATTACTCTAATAGCATAATCTAAGGCTAGATTAAAAAGTAGCCCATTGGGGGGATTACATTTCTTTGTTTCAACCTAATATGTATTTCAAAAATATCTGATAAGTGATATCTAACCCGTACTTTTCTATGCTTATCAGTCAAACATACTACAATTAGCTTGACAAGTTTTTTGGATATCCCAAACTTTACTAACAAATAAGTGTGTGAATAAAATAAATTACTATTTTTAATTTAAATCAGTTGAAACTAAAATTATTATTCTTCCATACATACAAACAAAATCAGACAATTATACTACTACCCGCTTTAGTGGTCACACAGTCTAAAGTGTCACTACCATAAGAGACCAGATGGTGGGGAGATTGGGGTCAGAATTCTAGTCGAGTGTACTGTTGGTGTTTTGGCCTGAATGGATCTTCACTATTTATCCAGATAAATGCCAGTATACTTGCTCTAAATTCTACCTTCCTCATCCCTAACCCATTAGAGCATTTAGCACATCTGCATATACAGCCCAAAAGGGTAGTAAGACACGATGCTAAAAAAAACTATACTACTCACCGTTAGATGAGACAATCGGTATATCAAACTTCTGCAATAACTGGCACATCTGTTGCCGTATTTCCTGTGCTCTTTTGAGTCCTCTGTAGTTGAGGAAATACTTGTTACAGAACTCCTTTGTCCCACCATGCTTCATGAAGCTCTGATAGACGTTTAATAGTGTCACTAAGTCTCCTTCTTCAACCTCGAACATCCTGTGGGCCACACGAGCCTTGATAGACGCTTGACCAGAGCTGGGTTTGTTAAATATGTTCTGAACTTGAACAAGAGAGAGGATTGATACGATCTCCTCAGAACAACCAAACTCACCTAAAAACAAAACAGATAAGCATGTGAATAAAATAAATAACAATTTTTATTTTAAATTACCGTAGTGAAATAGATATGATTAAAAGTAGTAGGGTGTGCCAAGTCTATTTTTTCAATTCAAACCAAACTCTAATTGAATATATTAAATATTCTCAAAGCCACATCGGAGTTTTAATATTTTTTGTTAGCTTATTTATGTTTGAAAATATATTATATAATGCTTAATGTTATAGCTTTATGTAATAAAATGTCTTTAAAAATATGTTATTACACAATTTTTATTAATATTTCATTTTAATCTGATATATAAAATTCCCACAACATTCAATTCAATTAATTCGGATCCGATATTTTTATTGGCAAAGCTTCCTGCACCCATAAAGATCAGTTTATTGTTTGTCTTTTGTTGCACTGTATTTTACTACTTGCCCAGGCTGCCTACATAGTCACACTTAAGAGTTTGAGTATTATGAGTTTGAGTAGAATTTGGAAGAAATGTTTGTTACCTAATTTGAATTGAGAGTCATATCTAAAATCATTTAGGGAAAAAACACCTTTAGGCCGGGATTTGAACCCCAAACTCCCCATCGCTGGCAGTCCAGTTTAGAGGTTAATGCCTTAACCAACATGCCCACTAATGTGGGTATAGTAGTAGATAGTTAGTCGGGATAATATAGATGGGTACGATTTAATAAAATACAGAAGAATTCGCCGTGCCTTATGGTCCAAATTTAGCATAATAATTAAGTCAAGAACACACATCTAGTGTTTAACTCAAAATGTTAGTCCTGAGGTGAAACTCTTCACAAGTGGGGAAAGAAACAGCAACAGTGAGATTGGTAGTGAGAACTTGTGTATTGTACATGCCTGTGTAAGTAAGACATTTTGACTTTGGAAAATTTTCAGGCGGGAAATAACAATTTCCCAAGATGATAAGACGGAAAATGAGAAGAATTTTTTTTTAATTTCCCCTTAGGCTTGTATTTATTTTTCAGATTTAAAATCTAGTTTAAAAGATGATGTTTGCAGATGACTTTATGATATGATGGAGGACGGGGCGATGGGGGGGNGGGGGGGAGGGGAAAGAAGAGGATGTATAAGAACAGCTGTAGGAATATAATGAGGAAGTGAAAAAGTGTGGAATGAAATTTAGTATAACGAAAAGTGAAGTGATAGTGATGACAAGGCAAAGTACAAGTCTAAGAAAGGTGATAGAACTGGATGGAGTAGATTTGAAAGAAGCAAAGATCGTGAAACATCTTGGTAGTGTGATAAAGGCAAAAGGGGGCAGCAAAGAAGATAAAGTGAGACATGGGGCAGCAGGGAGAGGTTTTCTACAGTTGTGTAAGAGAGCTATGTAAAGGAGAATCACCCCTAAAGTGTAAGGAAGTGCTGTATAGAGCATACTTCATACCCAGAGTAACATATGCAGCAGAAACTTGGACGTTGGATAAAAATGAAACAGGGAAAGTGGAGGCCACCAGAAGAGATAGGACTAAGAATGATGATGTAAGGTCTAGAGTTGGGTTACAGGGAGTACATGAGATAGTAGAGGAAGCTAGGATGAGATGGTATGGACACATAATGAGGATGGAAGGGGAGAAGATTCAGATTCCAAGAAGATTAATGGATGTGAAATATGTAGGGAAGAGAAAACAACAAGGGAAACCAAGGAAGAGATTGGAGGAACAGGTAGAAGCAAGGGTGCAAGTGAGAGGGGGAGAGTGGAGGAAAATGAAGGGGTAAGAATGGTGGTAGGAGAGAGGGAGATAGAGACATTTTACTAAACAGACCCAGCAACAAGCTAGAAACAGTTAATGATGATATCATATTTGATATTTTCAATAAGTTAAATGTAGTGATAGATGTCAAAAATATGTTTGGAGAGAGTCAATAAAAGGAACAAAAACTCATATTAGGTTGTAACCACAGGTCTGAACAATAGATTTAAATTCCGCTACCTTGTAAAACAAACAAACAGGTACATTCAAAATGTTTATACTGATATATTTTTAAATTTTAAGTTTTCCAAATAAAGATTAAATAATATTTGTCTAACAAGTGTGTAGTAAGGTTTTTGATATAATTTAAATTTTAAAAAACCTATCCTTAATACAAGTATTATAAGTGTGTATTTTTAATCGAGCATTTATGGCATGAATATAAATAAAGTCAAAAAATAGATTTTAAGATTGACTAAAAAGTTCTTATATAAAAAAACTCATGTCATGAATTTTAATAAATATTTACATAGTAAAAGATCAAAATATTCAAACTAATCTGAATGAATAAAAGTGGGCCACAGTTTTGTCCACAATAATAAAAACATTTCTCAACCGAGCCAGTATGCCTTGTTGCGTCCTACGTTTTAGTTTCTCACAAATATCGGTATTTTCCTTTTGATTCTAGTATTTTTTTATCCAATGCTTTTTTTTAAATACTTTTACTGATATTAGTACTCACACTCAGGTATCGAACAAAGTCATTTATTTTGCTATCTTCCCTTATGACCCATGCTGAGATTAAATATTTATTAGGGTGGTCTGTAGAGGAAGAATAAATTACACTATTTCTCATTCCTTACTCATGTTCTGCATGACAAGCAGCCAACTCCAGCATTCAGGGCCATATGCAAGAACTTGACTAAGTGGATGTTTTGTTGACACTAGCTTGGGACCATACTATCGGTCCACTAAGCATTAATTATACCTTCCATATTGCCCTCGATCTCTTTTAGCTTACCGTTATTCATAGCTGTTCTTTCATCTTTGTTTATCAATACAGCCTTGACACCTGAGTGAATACTAGTCTACATAACACCCCCTTTCTTTATCAATGAGCATGGTCATCACAAGTTAAACAAAAGAAGATTTTGCAGAATCCCAATAAACTCAGTCTACTCAAGGTGCTCCAAGCAGATGAAGCAGAAACGTTTATGTGCAGATGAGGCATGGTGGCCACTCTTCTATTGTTTGTCAATAGTTAATAATCTAACTTGATAGAGTACATAAACGACAAATGTAGTTAAAAAGAATTGCACCCACCAAAAATAAATTATGAACATTTTTAAGAAGTTGGAACCCGCTTTGGTGGTGTAGTTAGCTAACGCAATAGTTTTGTGTTAAACTAGACTGCTGAGGACAGGGAGATCGAGGTTAAAATCTCGGCCGGGTGAACTGAGGGTGGTTTTCCATAAATGGTTGTCCACTCTCCCTCCATGCAAATACGGGTTAATTTCCTCTAAATTCAACCTTCTCAATTTATAACCCATTAGCGTAATTAGTACTTAAGTGTATAAACTGAACGGGTAGTAAGACGTGGTACTTTAAAAAAAAAAAGTTAGATAGCAAAAAAAACATCTTGTAAAATTTGTTTTAAACTATTAAAAACCATTACAATTTTCAGTGTTTGAAGAAAAATGAAAATACAATTATGATGCAAAAGTTGGAATTTTTTTGTAACACAACATACCTGTTCAGGTTATATGCCTATGTACTAATTACACTAATGGGTTAGGGATTAAGAAATCTTAATTTAGATTAAATGCACCCACATTTGTGTGGTGGAGAGTGGAAAGCCATTTAGGGAAAACTACCCTCAGTGCACCCAACTGAGATCGAATCCTGATCTCCCTGTCTTTGGCAGTATAGTCCAACATGAAGTGTTAGACCACGCAGACACCGAAGCAAATAAGAGATCATTAATACTAGATAAAAAAAAATCCAAATTAAAATTTTTATACCAATACTTACTGTTATTGATACTTTTCTTCCAATACTAGCACAGTATCGATATTTTTCTCTCGATACTTTTAATGAGTACAGTATCGATACTTTTCTTTTGATACCAAATCCCTACATTTAGGTAATAGACATATCTTTATGCAAATATATGTGGTGAAGGTGTATTTCGTGCATAATTTGATATTTAAATGGCACTTTTATTATTATTTTGCGCTAAAAATATGTCTACATACTCTAAATCAAACCAGGGATAGATACTTATTTTAATTATATGTAGTGTGTTTATGTTATTTAATGACGTTCAGTTGTGTTGTAAGGTAGTTATAAAATAAAAGTAAAGAAAATTTCAGGTATCCATCTACCTAACAGGAGATAAGGTTAATTTAAATTTATTAATATATTTAATTGAAATTAAATACAAGCGTGACATTGATAGACACTGCTTAGTTGTGACTTTTATATACTTTTTACTGAAAAATTCTGGGAAGTGTTTTTACCCACCCGATTGTCGGAAATAGCCAATTTCTCAATTTTTTTCCTAACGTTTGGGATCCTGCACAGCCCTAGTATTGTATCAAAATCATGAGTATTGTGTTTACCTGAAATAATAAGGACCTTGGAATACAGAGGTATTATCGGGAACTCCGCCATGATGACCCCTAAGGGTTTGGTTAGCTGTCCACTTTTGTCTATGGCTTCGAGTGCAAATAGCAGTTCCAGGGCTGAAAGAAGGTTCTTGGCAGGAGGAGGGGAGGGAAAGTTGAAGCGCAGAATATTGTCAATGCCTAGAGCTTTTAACTGTAAGACTCCCATGGAGAGCTCTGAACGCTGCATTTCAGGAGGAGTCGCCACTGTCAATCTATTATACGTTTCCTCTGTGTATAACCTGAAAATGAAGATTTGGGGTAGAGTGGCTTACTCAATAACTATTATTTAGTCTATTCAAGGATTCAAGAAAACATCAGATTTAAGATTTAGATTTTTTTTTTTTTCCTAATTAGAATTTGTTTTAACCCATTCCCTGGAACAGGTGTTGAATGTCTTTGTTTGTCTGAACGTTCTCTCGAGTGGGCGTTAATCGACGTTTCATTGCAATAGGGTATTGTAATACCATCTACCAATGAATCACTGTACTGTTGATAATAACAATAATATTTAGCACCGCGTCTTACTACCCGTTCGGGTTATACGCTTTTTAAGTACTAATTACTCTAATGTATTAGGAATTGGGAAGGTTGGATTAGAGGAAGCGAACCCGCATTTGCGTGGAGGGAGAGTGGAAAACCATTTAGGAAAAACCAATTCGAACCTTGATCTCCCCGTCCTCAGCAGTCGAGCTCAACACAACTAGCGCGTTAGCCAACTACGCCACCGAGGCGGGTCACTGTACTGTTAGTCAGTCTGAATACTTCATAATGAAGCTAATAGATGGGGCTACCAGTTCAATGCTATACTATGGCCATAAATAAAGCAATAAATGAGAAAACAAATGAGGAGCGAAAATATTTATTGGATAAGAGTATATGAGTAGAAAAATGCCCACCGGGCAAGCGTAGATCACTGTATTAAACACATGCCAGGGAATGGGTTAATTTAAAGTGCTAACACTGCTTATATTTGGTGCAGCCCAACAAATAACTTTAGGACAAACTCGACAGTTAGACTCCAGACCATAGATTTAACACTTAACTGAATGTTGTAATGAATGCATTGAGAGTAGAGGTGGGCCAAATCTTCTTTTCCCCAAATTTGAGTCTCGAATCTGAATCTTAAATTTCTTTTCAAATCTTGAATCCAAATTGAAACCTTTGAATCTTTAAAATTGTACAATTTTAATAAAAGTGAAAATATTTTTGACTAAACTTAAAAAAAATTGCAATTGACAAATGATATTTTGTTTGTCATGTATATTTATTATCAAGAAATGTATCTTTCTCACCCTACTCCTCTATCTAAGAGTGCCAAATTTCATGATGCGTAATTTCTAGCACAAGGTTGGGTGATAAATACGATGATGTAACTCACTCACTATAGGATTCACTTATATTAATTTTCTTTTTTAAGAATTTAATTTAATAATTCTTGAAGTTGATTGGTTTTAATATGTATAACAACATAGTTCCTGCTTATTTGACAAACCGATGCGGAGTGACCCGCAGAAGCTCTTAAACTCCTAATATCCTACCACCCCTTTCCTTCTCTCCATAATTAAACCAACCAGTAAGAAAGCTCTTGATTGGTTGAAGTTTTGAAAGTTAGCTTCTTATTGGTTGTCTAATATCTGTTTGAACTAGAAACTAGCCGAGTCAGTACCGTTTTTCTAAGATTGAACGGAGAAAACCCTTTAACAAAGGGTGGTTGCAATTCTTATTATAGTTAAAGTTACTTTTGAAAATACCTTGTGAGCTTAAAAATGATTAAAATAAATAATAATGAATTGAAATTATATTAAGAATAAAGATATAACTTGAATTAAGAACCTTGCACCAAAATAATATCCTTCAATTTTGCCTAGTCATCCATGAACAAAGCATGAAAGGAAATTTACATACTGTTCTTTAGTCATAAAAGATTAACAAAAACAACATAAACTTCATCCATGAATTTCAAATAAATGAGAGGGGCCCAGAACCGGGTCATTATATAGTAAATAATAACCAGCAAACAGAACACTTTTTTTAGTATATCAATTATATTAATACAATGTTATACTTTTTTGTGATTTTGTTACTCCCCCAGATATAAAATACAATTTAATTGTTTTTACCAATTGCTTAAAATAAGTATATCAAGTCAAACTCTTCAGTTGTATTCGAGATCCTTTTTGGAGATTTTTACAAACTCTCAAATCTCTTGAAAACAATAGGATTCAAGAGATTTGAGGAAGAGAGGATTCAAACATCCCATCTCTAATTATTGCATAAAATGTCAACATTTAGTTGCATTTTCTATGTTCTACTACTCTACAATATTTCTATTTCTTCTCGTGTCTTTCATTTTTTCCAAAATTCAGATTCAAATTTGCGACTCATATGTCAAATAAAAATTTGAATTTAACTTAATTCTGATTATTTACTAATTATTATATTTTAATGCAAGTATTTAATCCAGTTAATCATCTTAATTCAGCCTTTTCATCATAATTAAAACTTTAGTAATCCTATTTTAAAATTTAATAATAAAAGTTATTTCAAAATAAGTTATAGCATATTAAAGTAAATAGTGGTTGACATTAATGGCAGTTTGTTATACCTGTATGCCTTCCCAGCTCTAACTCTTCCTGCCCTGCCAACTCTCTGGTCTGCCGATGATTGAGACACGGGCACAATGACCAGCGAGTCTGTCTGGGTGTCCGAGTTGAACCAGCGCAGCTTCACAAACCCACAGTCGACAACTAGGTAATATAAGATGAAGAGTGAAATTTAAAGCATTTAAAATACAAAGAATGTGAATGAAATAAAGTACATTGATCAAAAACTGTTTGTAATAAATAAAATGAAAGAATATTAGGAAAATGGTAGAGCACAAATAAAAGTAAAAACACTAACACATATTTACACACACTTCGATATTTCGATGCTATTTTAGCATCTTTCTCAGGAAGTAGTAGTAAGTAGACTAATAATATTGTTAATTGAAATTAAATACAAGCGTGACATTGATAGACGCTGCTTAATTGTAACTTTTGTATACTATTTACTGAAAAACCCTGGGAAATATTTTTACCTGCTGAATTTCGGAAATAGCCAATTTCTCAATTTTTCTCCTAACGTTTGGGATCCCGCACAGCCCTAGTAGTGTATCAAAATCATGAGTTTTGTGTTTACCTGAAATAATAAGCATCTTGGAGTACAGAGGATTATCGGGAACTCCGCCATGATGACCCCTAAGGGTTTGGTTAGCTGTCCACTTTTGTCTATTAGACTAATTAGTTTAATTACTACTACTTCCTGAGGAAGAAATTATAATAGCATCAAAATATCGAAGGTTGTGTAAATATGTGTTAGTGTTTTTACTTTTATTTGTGCTCTACCATTTTCCTAATATTCTATAATTTTACTAAATACAAAGAATGTTCACTCTATAGTCTATTCCAATATGATATGGATCTTTTCATTGTTATTTATAGATTTTATGAATATAAATGTCTGAAAATTGAATGTTATATTGAACATATTAATATTATCAACCCACTTCAGTGGTTGAATAGTCTTAGGCATCACTCTCATAATATATTGGACTGCCTATGACTGGGAAATCGAGGTTCGAATATCTGTCGGGTGTACTTAGGGTAGTTTTTCCTACATGGTTTTCCTCTCTCCCTCCATACAAATGCAAGTACACTTCCTCTTAGTTCAACCTTCCTTATCCCAAACATATTATCGTAATTAGTACATGAGCACATAGCCCAAACAGGAAGTAGACATGGCATTAAAAATCATCTTATTCCACAACTAATAGTTTGTATCAAGGCTCTAGATCTTTAACTATCAGATTATTAAGTATATTTTCAAGTACTACTTTAATCTTCGAATATGAGTCAGAACTTGACTCAAAATTTTTTTTCTAAACAATGAAATTTAAAATTTCAACAATATTAATCTAATTGGTTTGGAAATACCACCCTCATTCCTCATTGACAGGATGAGAAAACTGGTTCACCATTGGGAGAAATGTGTATCTGTAAATGGTGGCTATGTGGAAAAATAAATGTAAGTTTTTTGTAGCAAATGAAATGTATTTTTATGCCATATTTGTTTCATTTGACTATCTCTTTTCATTTGCAAGCTATGAGCTTTTATATACATACCTATGCAACAATACTGAATTTAGTTAAAAATCTCAATTAAATAAAAACCATTCTTAAAAATGATATATTGTTTGTGTCTATCTTCAGATTTATTATAGAGGTTCAAGTTAATAAATTAGTAGCACAACTATTATTCCATATTACTCAAACTCAAATAAAAGTTGATGTTTTCATTCAAACTCAAACTAGAGGTCAAAAATGCCTAATTTGCACACCCCAAATAATTGCATACATTTTTTACAAATGTACTCCTATCATCTACGAGGAGTTTAAATCATATTAGAACAGTTTGTAGACCAAGGAGGATTGCTGTTTGCTTGGAATATTATATAATGTATATATTTATATCCTTCACTTTAGTTTTGATGTTTAGCTGCAGAAAATAGTTAAGTATTTAAATTCCTTGACTTTTCTTTATTTTGTATTAGATTCCTTGACATTTCCCTTTTGCCTGACAACAACAAAATTCCCTGGCTTTTCCAGGTTTTTTCTGTCTGTAAGCCACAATGTTTTTTTGGCCATCAAATTAAAATTGTATTTTTTAATTTTATTTTTTAAAACAGCATAGTGCTCATAGTTATTAGAAAAATATAAAGCATTTTTATTTTTATTTTATCTTGGTGCAAAATAATTAGGTAAATGTCATTAATATAAAGCATATCAAATAAATCATACTCTCAATAGCAATTATGACAAAAATATGGGTATCGTATGAACAATATTTAAAGAATAACAGGGTTGTTAATATTTTTTATATCAAATTCACTGTTTTTTCTAGTTTTTTAGAAGGGATTTTAATTTTTACAAACAATTTAGAGAATAGTATATAGTAGTGTTTTGTAAACAGTATACCTCTAGCTATATACTGCAAAAGCAAATTAGGTGTGTCATGCAACCACAGTTCATCGTTGTTAAGTAAGAACACAAATTTAATTGGTATGAGTGGAAGCCATTATGTCATCAGCATTTATTACTTACTCGTACTTACTAATATTTTAAATAAANAAAAAAGGTGTGCCGCATAAATTGTTAAGCTTTTTTTGTGTAATATGAACTTAAAAACTTTGCAGAACACTTGTATAGAGGAATTAAATTTTATTTTCATAAAAGTGACTAATGTGAAGTCATGTTAATGTGTGTTTGTTACAGAATTATTTGACCTCAATGGGGAAATATAAGCCCATATGGTCAGTACGTAACCTAATGTTGGTAGGGGAAGGAGGTATGGCATTTTTTTTTTCTATGCGAAGACCTACTGTACATAAATATTGAGATTGAGTATTAAAAATGTTTAAAAATTAGTGTTTTATTAAATTTTGTGTTTTTCTTGATTCATTTTTCAGAGACATCCTACTATCCCGGTTTTCTAAGTGCATAGCAACCTTGAATAGAAATGGTATACTAAATAGTAATTGTGTTATATTTTGAAAAAGGTACAGGAGAGGTGAATAGAAATATATAAAAGGAACAAACACAATATGGCTTTTGCAATGAAATTAAGAACACAGATAAAATATATATTGATGCCATTGGACAATGAAGTAATGGCTGCCTCTCCCAAAAAAAAAAAAATTGTTACCACCCAATCCTTTGAACTAGATATCTTTTTGAAGAGGCAATCATTACCTCATTTTCCAATGGCAGCAATGTGAACTGTGATCTTCTTTTCATTGTAAAAGCCATATTGTCTTCATTCCTTTTATATATTCCTATCCACATTTCCTGTATCTTCTTCCAAATATAATACAATTACCTTATAAAGCGAAAAGAGGTTTTTCTTATATAGATATATTTAAACAGTAACGAATGTAAAACTGTCCAACTAAAACTCACCATACACTATTCCTGGGATGGTGATTGAAGTCTCCGCTATGTTGGTAGCTATCACAACTTTGCGTAATCCTCGAGGAGTGAAACGGAACACTTTGAGCTGCTCAGAGCTCGGTAAGGATCCATACATCGGAAGAATCAGCAGCTTTTCTGAGATAAAAGTAATATTTCTTTGAAACTAAAATCATAGATTTTGTCCAGATTGCTCTTTGGTTAGTTTGTCAACTGACTTTGATCGAGGTGCCCTGATTTAATACTTAACTGCTGCAATAAGAATTGTTTACAAACCTAGTTATTTTCAATGTTTTTATCCGGTAAAATACCTTTTAAAGGCCGTTCTGATCCTATTTTTCTCTGTCAAGATGTTAGTAAGAACATATTAAATGAGTAACTAAATAAAAAATTATATACAAAATTTAGTAACAATCAATGAAAAGGAACTCAAAAAGGTGGAAGATTTCTGCTATCTAGGAGGTATGGTTACCGCAAACGGTAAGATTCAGGAGGAAATAGGACAAAGGATATGGAAGAGTGGACAATTCTACCATGTGGTTAAGCATATAATCTGGCAATAGAATACAGGAAAAGAGGTCAAAACTTTGTTATATAAGGCATAATATCATCCAATATTGATGTATAGCTCTGAAACCTGGACATTGACCAAAAGAGTTTTAAGTAGATTGCAAGTAGCAGAGATGAAGTTCCTGAGCGCCAATAATAATGTAACAAGAAGAGACAGGATATGGAATGAAATAATTAAGGATGGTTTAAAAGTTATATCATTAGAAGAGACACTGAAGGGGAAAAGATTATTGTGGTTAAATCTTGTGATGAGAATGGAGAATAGAATGCCTAAGAAAGCCTTACAGAACAAAGAGATGGGTAGAGGATCAATTGAAAGATCATGGACCAGATGGCTAGACCAAGCGCAGAAGGATATAGAAGCTATAGGAGTGGACTGGAGACACGGTGGGAGAAAATTGAAGAGATCGACGGGAATGTAAAAGGATGTGCCAGACGACCCGCAGAGGCGGAAATGTCGGATGATGATGATTATGATGACAAAATTTAGACCATTCACTGTCAAACTAAATTATATACTTGAGAATCGCACACACAAGAAAATTAAAATGATTTTATTTTTTGTATGAAAATAAAGTTTGATTATTGTTTACCTTTTTCATGCATAAGGTCAAAGTTTATTCAAATGATTAGTATTTTAACATTTTTATCAGAGTTTTTTTTTTAAATACATAAGTTTGTATCAGAGGAGATAAACCCTATCGGACCCAAAAAATTGACCAATTGGCAAAGGTGATATTTTTAAGTGGTTTTTCATCCTTCCCCCTAAGCATATAATGCTGTAGTTTGTCTTTCTTTATTTAAATATTATCTCTTTTAACCAATTCAATAATACCCTTGTTTAAAATGTATCACTAAAAAATAAAAAAATAATAAAACTAATCTTCTATCTATGTCTCTTTTGGAACAAAACTCTGATATTACTGGTTTAGAGCACCCAATTCCTTGATCTGAGTTTATGAAAGAAATACAACCATGTCAAAAGATAAGATTTAAATAAATTTATTTATTTGTTCCAAATGGCCAAACATGTTTGGAAGAAAACTAACGCTTGTACAAATTAAATGTACATGAATAGCAAAACTTAGAAAATTGAAATGATATTTAAGTTATGGATATAATTGCATTAGGTATAATATTATTAAATTGAAAAATGACACCTGGACACAAGAATCTATCTCGGGTTCGATTCTCATATCTAAGTGACATTTCTCAATTTATGAGTATATAATGTAGCGTGCCATTTATATAATATAACATCTACAATTAAAATTCCATAAAGGCAATTAAAACAACATAACGAGTACTAATCTATTCCAATAAGATGTGGCAAGTGAATAAATACAATGGAATACAAAAATGTGAGTCACAGGGAATTCGTTATATAGCGACAGAACTGCCTCAGAAAATGGACTACATCAGGAGATCTAATTGGAGAAGGTGAAAGGGAGAGGGAGGGACAGTTGCGAAATAGCTCCACTTTCTCACTAGCGTTGTCAGAAGGTGTGGCGAGCAGAGACAATGATCTTTCTTTTCTTTGACGTATGTCCTTTGATCAAGATATGAAAATGCTCGCGATGCTGAAATGGTCCGCTGGGGCAATGTTCCTCGATGCTTGGGCGTTTCCCGGCAACATCAATTCAGAGTGAGTCACCACCTGCCACATCTTATTGGACTAGATTAGTACTTGTGGTCTTGTTTTAATTGTATTTATGGAATTTTAATTGTAGATGTCATATGATACAAATGATATGCTACAATAATTAAATTTCATAATATAATAGACTTAAGGAGGATCAGTGAAGCCAATCTGACAATCATGACAAAGTTGGTCCAAGTTAGTTGGAAAATGTGAGAGTGAATAGCCGAACAGATAGAAAATCTTCCATGTATTATCTTCTAAACATGCTTTGAAAATCTTCCATGTATTATCTTCTAAACATGTTTTGTACTGTACTCACGGGAGCTGTCCTTTCTATGGGCACTATGTTCCCTTAGCAAAGTTACAGCTCTATCCACCTCTTCTTGACCTGTTAGGAAGGCAAGAACATCTCCCGCGGGTTCGTTGGTGTCAATCTTTAGAACAGTGTCTACCACAGCTTTTACATAGTCTGGAACTGGTTCTGTAATGAAAATACTCATTTGTATAGTAGGTAGACTAGTTTTAGATTAAATAAACGGAGTGTTTGTTTTAAATTTGACTATAAACATTGATTTCAAAGAAAAGAAAAAATAATACAAATTATTTTAATATGTACTTATGTAATTTAAATGTATCTAAGTAGCTTAGAACATAAAATTTTACCAGAATTATAATATTTAATTTCTCTTTTTGAGTATGTAAGTTGTGTTATTTTTAAAATAAATTTGAGAAACATCTAAGTTTTTATTTATGTTAATAAAAGAACCAGGAAAAAACTTTGACTTTTAATTGCTAAGAATAAAGTTTTTAAATCATATGGAAAAATTCTTGAATATAGAAAACTTTTGGTTTTAAAACTCAAGCAATGTATATAATTTGTGAAAATAAATAGTAACCTTTCACATAAAAGACATCAACTGGATACAACCTGCCCTCAACACTTAGGATAGTTGCCGTGTCCAAAGCTGAGTCTTTGCCACCATTTAGATTGAAGAAATCCCTCAACTGCTCAGCATCTACAGTTGCAGATGATATGATCAACTTTAAATTCTTCCTTTTCTAAACAAACATTTAAAATAAACAGATTGAATGTTTCTTGATTTATTTTTATTTTTTTATAACTATACCAAATGACTTGGATAATATTTGTTGTTTTTTATATATTTTTTGTTCTTAGGACACCGGCTGATGAACTCTGGCTTACTGGTGTCATGTATGATTGTGTGAAATGAGACTGACCGATATTCCTTAAATTTTTGCAATCTAAATTCTCAAAGCTTCTTTTTTACCACTTTCATGATAAATAATACAGTGTGTGAAATTATTTTAAACCCAGGGAGAGTAAGAATTTAATACTTCAAGCTGTCAAAAAAAAAAAGTGTTGATAAAAATTGAATCTCCTCCTGCAGAAGGATTAGGGAATGATGTACAGATGAAGAATCAGAAGTATAGTGATTGCTTCTGAAAGATAACTTAAGGAGTAAAATGAGTGTGATTTTCACAGGTCACATAGGAATAAGTGATTTTTTATATCAAAACACATATACATTCCCTTAGCGAAGGCTAATATACCTTTTTAAAGTCAAAAATGTGGTTAGTCCTTAGTCAAAAAATAATGTTTTCAATGAAGAGGGGGTAAAACCCAAATAAAACGTGTTGAAGAAATAAGTTTTTGTTTGAAAATGAGGTGGCCCAATGGCTAAATAGTTTTATAGTAATGGAAATTGATAAATTGCAAAAAATTTAATAATAGCCAACAATGCAACAGTCCACTAACTCTGAGTATCTTCTTAAGCAGACCCATAACAATATCCGTGTATAGGGTTCTCTCATGAACCTCATCCAATAGGACGACACAGTAGTTCCTCAAGAATGGGTCGGCCATCATTTCTCTCAGCAGAATGCCTTCCGTCATATACTAGAAAACAAAATCTAGCATGTAAATACAATAAAGGTGCTCTTCTGCAAAAAAAATAAAATAAAAAAAAAGTTATTTCAATCGCTATTCATTCAAATTACAAATAATTATTTGAGTTAAACTTTGAAGCATGGCTGGATTTCACATCATGCACTGTAAACACAGTGTTTAGGCTCTATGAAATTTTAAGCTCACAAAGGTAGAATTTTTTTTTAAATGAACTGGATTATATTTTTTGAAAAAAAAAAAAA
>CABFOV010000078.1:191656-244630 GCA_902141375.1 Timema poppense
ATTATATATATATTTTTTTTTTAATTTTGCAAGCTGGTAAGGCTACATATAACATTTCTTAAAATAAAGTTTATTTCATTGGTTTCTCATTGCAGCTGAAAGTGCATTCTTTGAAAATGTTCTAAGAGTTCATTTTACAAGTAATATCACTTTAAATACACATAAAAGCCAACGATGATAGGTGATCCTGGCTTATGGTTGATCACATATAGTTATTGATTTACTTATCTTTATAAAATGATATTTTTTCTGCATTTAAGACAATTATCGAAAAATACATCCTCAAATCCGTATGCATTTTTTTAAAATTTGTAACAAGTTTAGCTTTTATTTGTGATTTTATTATTTCTGATACATATATTGGTTCCTGTACAATGCAGAAATCTTCAAAAACTCATCAAAAAAGTCTTCTTCTAAGACTGATGAATACACGATCATGAACTATTTGTCCTTGCATTGAACTTCATCTTTAGATAAAGATTTGTCTGCAATAAAACTGAAGGTATCAAATAACATGCTGTATGTCTTTTTATCATTAATATGAATATGAATTCATCTTTTGCACCTATTTTTTGTACCATTCCTATAGGTGTTTTGTCAAACAGTAACTTTCTTTTCCACGTTCAGCGTTTTCATTGTAACTAATTAGAATTCTAAGCTAAGTTTTTTTCTGCCATTTTTCAAAATCTCTCATATTTGTTTTCATTTCAAACATCAACCAAAATTCAAAGTTTCGCAAATGCGCACAACTCAATTCCAGGTTCATGAGTGGTTTAATTATGTTATCAATGTTTTTCAGTAGGTGACCTGGCGGTTTAGGGGTAAGGTGTCAGACTTCTATGCTGGCGGCCGGGGTTCAGTCCTCGGTCCCGGCAAAGATTTATCTGATTACCAAACCCTTCCTTCACCTCTGACAAGACATCTTGTGAATGTGGGGGATGCCAGGCCTCCACCATGGTTCGGGTTCCACGTTAAACCCTAGGTCCTCCATTTCATTTCACAATCACCCTACCATTACACATTAGCGTAAGTGCGTATAACCCGAACGGGTAGTAAGACGCGTTGCTAATAATAATAATAATAATAATAATAATAATAATGTTTTTCAGAATATTTTCTTAAATAACTGTCATGAATGCCACTTAAATGCTATTTGGATTTATTTTTTTTACTTGGAACTTTTGTTTCATGAACCACTGTTAATTTCTACTATCACATTCTGAAATATCAAACAGTGTTACACAAATCTCATTCTAATTTCTTTTCGATGATCTTGCAGTACTGTAACATCAAACTACAAATAATGTGTAAAGAAATTGTAGAATGCCAAAAAATTAATTAGAGTATACTTTGGACATGGTTCCTTCATCCATAAAGTTAGGCTTATGAATGCCACTAATGAAATCTTCTGGTTGACAAATGATACTACTGTTGGACTCCTGTGGAAGATTGATATAACTCAGGAATGAACTTTTAAATTTTACTTAAAGCCTTTTATTTTTATTTTTGACATAACATATTTTGTGTTTTCAGCTCGCATATATCCATACAACATTTTAAGTTAGGACAATCTCAGTCAACACATTAAATTATGTGAACAACATATGAAAATGTATATCACCAGTCTATATTTAAAAGGCATTAAAATGTTACAGAATTATTCAATATTTACAAATACTCTACGTATGCATATACAGCATTATGAATCAAGAAATAAATGCTTCACTCTCTTCATTGCTTAGTGACTAACAACAAATAAAATGTGTGGGAAACTTTAGCCATTTTAATTGACATTGATTCCCAGTCAAAATATTGACATTGAATAAACTTTTATGTCTTTTGTACCAATTTTTTAAAATAAAAGTGCTTAGGGCCTAGGAGCACCCAAACTCGGGCCTGCTTTGAAATTTATATAATCTAAGCCCTTAGCATGGATGAGACTGGCTGGATCAGATATATCCTAAAGCATTCAACTTGTATAAGAAATAAAAATGTTTGATTGATAATTTGGTGAGATTAAGGATTTTTTTACTCAATATGGTTTCTCATACCCTAGCTAAGGTTTTTATTAATATATTTTTAGCACCCCATCTCACTGCCCAACAATAGTTGTGTTTTAAGGATTAAGTAGGCTAGATTTAGAGGAAGTGTGTTCACATTTGTATGGAGGGTGAGTGGAAAACCATTTTGGAAAAAACCACGCTCAGTACACCCAACCAAGATATGAAACTTGATCTTCCCATAATTTGGTAGTCTAGTCAACTGTGAGAGTAGCACGTTAGACCATGCGGCCACTGAAGTGGGTCCTATCTAAGCGAATGATGGTTTACATCCCCAAAAATTACCTTTCATCTTTCTGTTTATTTGGATGAAATTTAAGTTTCTAATATCCAGTACACTGGCACTAAAACATAAACCATGTTTTCTAGAATCCAGTGGCATATTCTGAAAATAATAATAGGTCTGCAGTACTTTAATAGTTTCAGGAGGATTGTGGAAGGGGGCAAAGAGACTCAACCACCAGTGATTAAAAGAATCTGGAGGTTCTCCCTTGGAAAATATTTGAATATTGTGCCTCTAGAATAGTAGTTATCAACCCTTTAACCTCACACTTTGAGAATCTCTGCTTAATAATATATTCAAAAAGATAAGCTGAAAATAGTTTTAGTCTAATAATATTAAGAATTTCTCCTTATAAAACTTCATTGCTGCATTGCTAAGTGATGAACACTTGTCTTTTGTTAAAAATAAAAAATGTTTACTTTATTTGCTAAATAAACTCGAAAAAAAAAGTAGCCTTTAACAATTTAAACTCACAATAACCTAGCCATCAACATTGTGAGAAGCAAAACTATTGAACTTAGAAAAAACTAAAAGAACACAGCCAAAACCTAGGAAACTCTTCATTCTGATATGACCATTAAGTGGTACCGTACTGTCTAGTCATAGTGCTTACCACAGTTAAGGCAGGCCACTGTTTATTCTAAGGTTTTAAATTTATTTTCAAAAACATGTTTTTGTATATGCTTAAAACCCAGAAGAAAAACACAAAATTTATTTTAAATGACTGGTGACCTGGTGGTCTAGGGGTAAGGTGTCAGACTTCTATGCTGGCGTCCGGGGTTCAATCCTCGGTCCCGGCAAAGATTTATCTGATTACCAAACCCTTCCTTCACCTCTGACAAGACATCTTGTGAATGTGAGGAATGCCAGGTCTCCACCGTGGTTCGGATTCCACGTTAAACTGTAGGTCCTTCATTTCATCTCACATTCACCCTACCATTACACATTAGCGTAAGTGCGTATAACCCGAATGGGTAGTAAGACGCGGTGCTAATAATAATATTTTTAATGGGTTGTAATTTAAAGGTTCTAGAGATATCAATTGTTTTACAAATATCATATATCATTCTATAAAAATAATAATTGTGATCGTTTATGTTCATTTTTTATAGTTTGCACTATGCTTGGCTTGCTGTTGGCAGGTCTTAAGCTATAAAACCCTCAGTTAATTGGCCGATTTTTGGGGGTGCGAGAAAAAAAGTGTCTCTCGTCACCCTATTCACATTTAACAAGTACCTTAGCTTGAATTGTAATTTTCTAATAACAGCTATTGAGGCTTATAAGCTAAGAAGGCAAATGCACTTGGAATAATTCAAAATACATGGATGTAAAATGAACAACTATTGTTTCTCAAACTATTACTTTAAATATTTAACTATGGGTATACAGCGCAGGACAATTTTATCCAAAGTATATCCCACTGATAGAATCTTAGATCTGTTAACCATTGTGAAAACATAAAAAAACTTCATGTCATGAGCCTGCAAGCGAGCTATACCGACAAAGTGAGCGGCCGCCACCAATGGCGATGATAGTGCCAATATTAGTGGATATAGGGTGTCATGTGGTCAGCACAACAAACATTCCAGCCATTAATTTCAATTTTCTACACCAGAGATGCGTCTTATTTATTCAAGTAGCTCCTCATTTGTCCTCACGAGGTTTGAGTTTGACCCCGTTCCCCAGAGTAACTACTTTATAAAAAAATTATAGAAGTATTAAGAATCAAACCTAGGACCTCTAGATCTGTAGCCAGGAACTGAACTTTGACCAATAGACCACAGAGGGGGTCGAATGTGAACTCATACTCACTTTTAAACAGCCTGATATTGACAGATTTAAACATGAACACATTAATAACCCTAGTGAAAGATAGGTAAGCACTTAATATAGATTGGGAGGAAAAAAGTGTGCTTGTTGGATTATGAAATATGGTCTATCTCTAATTAAGTATCCCACCAAAGTCACCAGGCCTGGCAGGAGTTTTACTAACCTTTATCTTTGTGTGTTGAGGGTCTGAACAGTCATCAAACCTGATACTGTATCCAACGACATGTCCTAATGGGGTACCTTTCTCCGTGGCCACCCTAGTGGCAAGTGTCGTGGCAGCCACCCTCCGGGGCTCTGTGACGCCAACCACCTTTCCGTCATCACACCAGCCTGCCTCCAGAAGATACTGTCGAGGTAGAAACACATGGTTAAAACTCAATTGAGGCTTCAAGCATCACTATATTTGATAAGGCAATGTGTTTCCTCTGTGAGATTATCGATTCAAATCCAGGTAGGACAAAAAGATAAAGTGAATGTGGGAAACGAACACGCAAGATAAGTGCAATTTAGAATTCACAATAAAAACATTCTGATGCACCAATAAATATATGTGTTTATATTATATGCAAAACACTTTTCTTTGGGAAAAGCAAGTGTGAAACTATTTAGGAAAAACTCCCCTCGAAACACCCAACTGAGTTCGTACCATGATCTTCCCATCATCAGTAGTCTAGTCTATTGCGAGAATAGCCCTTTAGACCAAGCTGTTACTGAAGCGGCTAATAATATTTTAAAGAATAATTAAATGGAAACACAATCACTTTAAAACAAGTTTACTTTTTACAGACATTAAAGAATATTGATTAAAATAAAAACATATTTAAAAATAAAACTACCCACTATATTCTCAAAGAGTTTGGTCTAAATGTGAGCTTGTATTAATGTCTGTTTGATAAATTAAAGTCTCTAATGGCGTATAACACAGATGAGTAATGAGATATGAAAAACATAGTTGAAAATGGCGTAACTAAATGACAGTGTTGTACCAGGGTATCTGGTGAAAATATTATTGGTGCCACCTCATTATCCCCTATTGCTCCTCCAATAATACTAAATCCACTGCATTTTGCAGTTATTATGTATTTCTTTGAATTTAAGAGACAATTAAACGTCTCTAAAAATGAGGTGCATCTTGGAATCGATATCATCTTACAATTGCAGTTCTTTTTTTACCAACGCTTTGATGGCTCAACGGACAATATATATTATGGAATGATGAAAATAAAGATGGCTCAGAAGAATTAGACTCTGAATGTGAAGAAGACTTTGATAGTGATTCACATTTTCGACATAATTCCATCTTAAATTCAATGACATTACAAATACTAAAATTTGAGTGGAGAGTTAACTACCTGTTAGCTAGTACATTTTCACTGCTGCCCTGTACAGTCAGCTAATCGTTTTGAAACTTATATTAGTAGGGGCTCATCCAATTGAAGGTGGTCGTAGTAAACGTGGGTGAGGAAAATAAAGAGGCACTTTTGAATAAAGCTGATGATGCCAAGTGGAAACAATCTTGATTTTAGTTACATAAAAAGAGATCAATTAGTATTAATAATTTTATACACCAGAATGAAGGCACCAAAGTGGGTACCTCTTTCAGCAACCCCTACCACTAACCGCTTTTATATGTTATTGCTCCACTAAATTATATAACATGTAGAGCGCGATAACTAACCCACATGATATTTAATGCAAAAACTCTGTATGTGACATGTGTTCTGTTGTTCATGAGAATTTGCTTGGAAATGGTTGGTAAAAGAGTTTTTTGCAAATAGCTAATATCCCAAAACTCTGAAAGGTTGATGTAGCGGTTTTAACTAAACATTCTTACCTGGAACCACAGGATTAAATCAAAAATGGTTTTAGTGTTGATTTATTTGATTAGTTATCCGTCCTCTCCAAGGAGATATTGGTGCATTTTCTTTCAAATTAATTTTATTTTGTGTCTTATATTATATTTATTATATATATTGTGAATCATCTAAATAATCATCTAAATGAACAGGCTTGCAGCATGAAAATAAAATTATTTTTTATTGTTTTTGAGTGTGAATCCAAGTGGGGAAATAGGGATTAAAGATTGTAAAATGGAAACAGAAGGGGACAGCAAAATCTGTAGTGCCAGCCATAATCAGCAGTAGACCCTAGTGAGCCAGAGTGTAAGGGTCAATTTCAACAAGAGACTTTGACAAAGAAGTAGTCGCAATTGCATTATTAAATGAGAGAATATTTAAAAATACATGGCATCACTGGTAATGGGTTTATTAGAACATTTTTATACATTATACAACAAACTCTGCTCGCGATATGAAAAAGAAATCTACCACTAAGCAACTCTCCACCAAAGTTCTCAAAATGTTGTGACCCGACGTTATTAAATACTAAAAACATGCAATGATTAATTTATCAAACCAATATGTGGTTTGCTTATGAAATAGCAATGTGTATTTCAGGTCATCCATTGAAATCAGTGTATCTATAGTATGATTCTAGTATAGAGGACCTTTTAGAAAACTTAAATACATTTTTCTACATTAAACATTGCTTACACTTTACTATATACCTAGTATAATTTCACAGAATTTTATCTAATTTATTAAAAGTGAAATTTGAAACTTACAAGACTTAACAAATAAATATATGAAAAGTGTTTTACTAACTTCTATACTGTCAAGATGTTTCCTCTATATTTGAATATGACTGTACATCAGCCACACTGTTAAGATATAACACCTGGAAAGTCGAGAAGACAGACAACTATATGCAGTGCAGGTGCGTGGAAGGATCACCATTTAAAATAGTGTAATGCTAAGTAGCACTGTTTAAATACCACATGAAAATAGGCTCTTAGGCTGCCTTAATGGCGATTTTAACCAATTACAGGGTCCAAACAAAGCAGTTGATTAAATTAAAGAAAATTTTGCATATCGATAGTTTGGACTGGGATAGAATGGAATGCAAGTTAGGGTCCAGAATTTTAGTCATCTACCAAAAAAAAAATTAAAAAATGGGTAAGCTAAGTAAAATATTGCTTCTGTAGATAAGCTTAGTTTAATTTTCTACACATAAATATTCTCAACATTTCTTGTAATATTTGTCATAGTCAGTGTATCATTTGAACAGAAACATTTTAAATAGAGATTTAAAAAAAAGCCACTTTCAAAATTCCATCATGTTCATGAAACGTGTAACATAACTTGAACTTAAAGTATTTTCTGAAGCAATTTTTTTTTTTAACCAAAATTGAGTTTTGCTTTGAAAACTGCTAAAATATTTACCTTAGCTTGCATTTCCTTTTCTTCCTTCTTAATACTTGTGTAGAACTTCGTAATATTTACTGAGGTAAAATTCTATAATTTTGTTTGCATTAAAGTTGATGCTTAGTGTTGTGAATAATGTTCTAGGTTTAGTACCTAAGTTTGTAGCTGGATATAAATGTTTGTTAAATAACACATACATAATAAACTACCACCTCTCGACAGACCATCACACTTCATCAACTAAGCCCAGTCACTTAACATTGTTGTGAAAGCTCTGGGTTCATTCCCAGTGGTTGTCATTAGAAATTTCCAACTGGTAGTTCTGTGAACAGTAGATATCATTCTCTTAATATTCTTATCAGGTGTGTTTATTCCATGGAAGTAAGGGAAGAGATGCTTCCCTAAAATTATAGAGGGGGCGAAGAAAATAAGAGGAAAATTAAGTTAAAACAATTTATTATTATAAAAGAAACCTCTCTAACAAGTATATTGAGTTGAGGTCGCAGCTCTTCTTTCGGAGTAAGCCATTCTTTCTCTGACTGGCCGGCCAGCCAGCCGGTCTCGCTCACTCTTTATTCCGCCAATCGTTTGTTTCCGGGTCTGTCCGGCCCTCATTGGAGAAAGGGAAGCATCGTATTCCTGGGCGAGTATTAGCACATGAGTTTACCATCGTGATTGATATATAATCGTATGTTTATTACTGTCAAAATCTTATTTTCTAGTTTGTTTTAACCAATATTTGATTCTAGATATAATTATGGGCACTCTATTACAAAATAACATATTTATCCCCAATTTAAAGTGAATTTAATTTAATTCTACAATATTTTGATGTGTGTTTGATCTTCCAGGTGAAGTGGTTGTTTCTTTGCGTAAAGTAGTAGAATGACGAGTGTGTCAACAAGCGCAGCAGTGGAAGGTGCTGTGTATTCATAAGTCATATTTTGAATCATAGTTTTTCGTCCCAGTTTTTTGACAAGAAAAATAAAATAATTGAAACAGGCAGACCCACTCGATCTTCAGGCAGCCTATGAAAAAAACTTTGATATTTCAATAATTAATTTTATGAAAGTGTATAATAAGTATTGGTATGTTGGGTTGGCAGAAAATTATATAGTTGATTTTACTATTTACTAATAATAAAGGTGTGTAGAATAACTCTGGATTCAAAACTATAAGGCAGGGAAAGGTTGCAGGCTACAACCCAAGAGAAAATTTCGGCAATCGAAATTGACCATTTTTACTCATATTTTAAGGCGGAGTATATGATGGACGTGTGGAAATCGTTGGCTACAAATGTGTGATTTTATTAATATCACAAGCTATAAATAATGCACCCACCTTCAAACCAGTAGTTGGCTTATTGCTGCCATCATAGAGACTGCCTTAAAATATGAGCGAAGAATGACCCTGGACAATTCTTAGATAGCTCAGCGGTTAGGGCATTGGTGTACTAAGCCAAAGGTCCTGGGTTCCATTGCCGTGTCATGTGTCATTTTTCAATTTTTCAGAATATATCTAGATGGAGTAATCCTCACTAAAAGCATAAATAATAGCTTTGGCTATTTGATCTTAAATATACTAAAAACAAAAAGACCAGTGTGAGCTTCTAATTATACTAGGGTCCATCCTCCCTATTGTAGCCTCATTGCTTACCTTTGTCCAGAATTGACCACATGCCACTGGTTCTTATTGTTACTAGCCTTAAGATTTTTCTTTGGATTCCAAGTTAAAATGTATGCTAAATTTTTCCTTGAATTCTAAGTTGATATTTTCCTTGGTAATAAAGTTAGACAGAAAACAAATTAATAACATATTCAATAGTGCACGGTATTCGTAGAGAATAACCATGGTTAGTGACTTATGTCAGCCTTGCAATATATATTTTAAAAAAACAAATCCCCTACATACTCTTATTAATTGCTGAGTGTTATAAATTCAAATCACTTGAGATGAGCTACTAAACGAAAAACCTTTTGAATGATCACTATATTGAAACCGATAACCAGATTGAAAAACTAAGTACATTTTGTTTACTTTGAAAGGAAGCAGTCTTAAAGGGCATTTGGACTATGTTTTTTTGATGTAAATAAGCACAAATGATATGCATGTCAAAGCATGCGCCCCCAAATGTAGTTGTGTGTCTAGTCAAAAGTAGGCACAAGTGCTCCCCAAATATTTAGGGAGCACATTGAAATAATCTTGCCCCACAGTCACTTGAGAAATGTCAGAGGTGGTGTCATTGTGTTCTTGTGTTCTTGTGTTTTCCGTTAAAATTTTAATGTTGTTGTGTTTTTCGAAGTGGAGTGCCAAAAATACAATTGAATTCATCAATGACCATCAGTCATCCATTGTTGCGGTGGTCCTCACACACAGACTATAAAAATCGAGATGCGGTACTGTATAGTCACTAGTGTAGGTTATGCCGTAAAATGACTACAGCTGCAGTGATGTCAACAAGTACTTCTCATTACATCATCTCCAAGCGCACTGACATGGTGAGAGGGATGAAAAATTTTATGATTGAGATTTTATATGTGATATTTGACCCACAATACAGCGCCAATTATGAAGATATGGAACGTGATGGGCACCAATTAAAATATTGTTTAATATTGTGATATTACCTTGTGATTGAGCACTATTTATAATATCTGGGTTTAATGACGACTTATGCGTGCCTGACTGCACACTTGTACACAGTGATGTGATCTGATTATATTATGATACTTGTTATAAAATGAGCAAGATTTTTGATGTTGCACATGATTTAATTGAATGATTACACCTTCGGCCCTAAAGATAAGATATAAAATGATCCAGTTTATGTTAAATTACGGACTGTTTTTGTGTGTTATTACACGTTCTGCATTCTTAGTACGGTGTGCTAAATAGATGTATGTTATTGCTGCTTAATTTATTACCAGCACCGTTTTAATGAGCCGCGTGATGAATCGACCTGTGTTACTGCTAATTAATATATAACCGGCACTATTTTAATGAGCCGTGTGATGAATTGAACTGTGTTACTGCTATGGATTCATATGCACAAGTGGCTTATATATATATATATTATATATATATGACCTACTCCTTGTCTCTTGGACCCCTTGTCACCAGTGTCAAAACTAACTAGAGGAAAAACTCATGGTCACCTGATCTTGTGAATGCTGGTTTCCTATTGGGTGGAGGGAGCCAGCATGCCACATGATCTCTATAAATACAACGAAGTTGATCTTTGAAATAAAAATAAGTTTTATGGGGCAATATATTTAAATTACTTCTGAAAAGCACATGACTCCCCCTGGATGAACTATTAAAAGGATATTTTATACACGGTTCATCCATGACTTTTTAAATATATGAGAGGGGTCCAAAACAGTACCATTACAAGTAAAAATAGGTCAAGTTGCATGAGGCAAAATAAAATTGACATGCTGCAAGAAGTACAGTAAGAAGCATGTGTCTGCTCATATAAATGTTGCATGAAAAAAGGGCATTGTCTAAAAGCCCCTTTACCCATTAACGGATTTCACAATGAGCCTATCTTTTAGGCTATAGTAAAATTGAATAATGCAAGGTAGCTTGTTTCTTTACAGAGTAAACATAGTTCAAAAATATGTTAACGACAAATTTTTTTTAAATGTCTTATTTGGAATTAATTCAGAACAAACAGGCATATATAGTTTTAGTGGCCATCTTTAAACAAATAACCAAACCAAAAAATACAGTACATAAGTTTTTTGGCCTAGGTTCAAAGAATGACCTTGCCAACTTTTGCTAAAATCGACTCTCGAATTTAACAGTTATCGCAGAGCAAAGATGTAGACAGACCAACAGAAAAAATGCCAAGTAGTCAAGTTAAAACAGGAACTCCCTTTGCTTGGTTGGTTAGTTAATTAGATGTTTAAGATAATCATGTTTACATAAATATTAAGTTCTTGGCACTATATTGAGTCATCTGTAAACTGTTATAAGTGGAACAGTCAATTAAAAAAATGCCCTTTAATCAATCAGTTCAGTTTTGACATTGAACAGGGTCTTATACAAGATTGTGTTATGTCTCCATGGTTAATGTTTCATGGATAAGTGTATGAGGGATGCTTGTGAGGATGCGGTTGGCGTACAATTGTACAATGCAGATGATGCCATATTAAATGGCCGAGATGGAAAGTGACTTGCAGAATACATTAAATAGTTTGAGTGTGGCAACAGACAGATCAGGAAATGATTGTCAACTTAGTATTCTTAAATGGAAAACTGTTAGAACAAGTGAATGATCTTGTGTATCTGGGCAGAATGTTCTGTAAAAGTGAAAGGATAGATGGTGAAATTGACAGAAAGGTGAATACATCTTGGAGAGTAGTTGGATGTATGTGGACTGTTGTAAAGAATTATGTAGTATCAAGAGTCAAAGATAGCAGTATATAAGTGTGTTGACATCAAGATTGTTTTATGGATGTGAAGCATAAGTTTGTCAGTCAAACACAAGAGCAAGGTAAATGTGAATGGTGAGAGATATCTTAGAAATAGATGTGGAAAAACTTGAATGGACAGTGAGTAAAGAGTGGGTGCTGGGAGTGTGTTTTGAATAAGAATCCATTAAGTCAATGAGAAAGAATCATTTTATGATGGTTTGGGCATGTTCACAGGATGATTATGGATTGAATGAAGCAAATATGAAGGTAGTGTGTGTGGATCCAAATTAAGGGGTTGGCCATGTAAAATGTGGCTAAATGTTGTAGACGAATGTGTGAAAGAGAGACACATTAAGAATAAAAGAGCATGTATGACTCAGTGTATGGATGTTGTTGAAGTAAAGGAAATATGCAAGGATGGGGACATGTGGAGAAAGTTAGTGGGGATGAATTATGTGTGAAGTTAAAATTTGAGCTGCTATATTCAGTTTCTTGCCTACCCTGTAAGAGCATGGCGTGGTTATGTATGGAGGGGGGAGGGGGGGAGCAAAGAACATTCCAGGACAACCTGGAAAATTCCAGGTTAGAATTGGAAATATGAGAGAGTCCATCACATTCAAGCCTGGAAAAAATATTTGAGAGACATTATGAAAACTCCAGATACCAAGTTTTATCTCAATTGGTAAAATAATTTCGGCTCTAGCTTGAGGTAAATAGAGACAGATAGCATTGCGAAAACCATATTTTGAATTCAGGGGGTCATGAAATGTCAACATTTATCAAAATCTCGAGTTTGATTCTTTTTTGACAATCACAACACAATACTTTCTCGCTGAGGTTACAAGAAGAAGAAGAAGAAAAACTTTATGGGAGTTATTGTAAGGAGAGAAAAAAAACACCAAGATATTTTATATTTTGTAATATTCAATATACAATGTTAATAAATACAATTTAACAAGCAAATATTAGTTTTTAAACAGTGTAATTGTTGAAAATAACAAAAAAAAACTTTCCACATTAGTAATAAAGTTTTAAGTATTGACACATAATAGACATCTGGGGAAAAGTTTAACATAGGTACATAGTTTTACATCTTATAAGAATAAAGAATTATAGGAACATTTGACTAATCAAAATTAAGTTGGAAGGAGACTAATGTTAGTTTTTGACATCCCAATAAATCTCATCTTGATTCTAGAAGAAATTCATTATATGAATTTAAGAATATGAGAATATTCAAAAGGCATGTTTAGTACTTTTTAAGAGATATTTGAAAATGCTTCAAAGCATTTTAAAATCATACAAAGATTAGAGATGTGTTTCAATTTATGGATCTAAGAAAACTAATAAAATAGAATAGTTATTTTTTGCACCGCGTCTTACTACCTGTTTGGGTTTATACACTTATGTACTAATTATTTTTGGGATTAGGAAGGTTTTATTTAAGGAAGTGTACCCATATTTGCGTGAAGAGTGTGTATAAACCATTTTGTAAAAACCACCCTCAGTACACCCAATTGAGATTCAAACCTCGATCTCCCCATCATCGGTATTCTAGAAGGCCTACTACAAGAATAGCGCATTAGACCCCGCCGCAGACACTGAAGCGGGTAATATAATAGTTGTACATGGCAATATAAATATTATGAAAATTAAATTATGTTTGTGTTACTTATATGTAGTTTAATATTCAGAGAGAAAAAATATTACCCTTAAGAAAACAACCTTAGCTAAGTAGAGGGGCATATAAACTAGACCTAGCCCTTAGCCCCACTTAATTTTATTATCGGCGAGTTGGCACATAAACAAGTTAAAATAGTTTAATTAGAGCTTTATTCCCCAAAAATACATTTATTACCAACTGTCAAGGCTATTTATATATTTATACTAATAGATTTTTAGTAAATATTCCCACAGATGCATGAGAGAGGAGTGGGGAACCATTTACGGTGGAGGGGGAAAACACTCAGTAAGCCTATACTCTTTCATGAATTAAAACCCAACCTCTTTAGCAAACCAGACTATAGAAGATTGACCCCTTTGAAAGTTGGATTAAAATAATCTTTAGAAAGTTGATGAGGTCAAATAAAGTACCTGTAGTACTTCTATACTATTCAAATATAGTTGAAAAATTACACCTGTAATTAAAACCCCTAAAAATAGTCATTTTCTAACTATATTCGAATTAATTCCCATGAAATGTGATCAAAGATAATTTCAATCAATTGTTAAACTAGTTAAATGGTGGTAGTCTCAGAATCTCTATTTGTAATTTTAGCTACAACACCAAAACTGCAGTTAAGTTTCCACATAACAATAAAGTTTGTTTTATAAATACCTCTAAATTGTGCTCTACACAAACAATAAATATTAGATGGTCCCAAATTTTGTCATGGTCCAGATTATTTTAACATAAGTCTTAAGCAGTTTTCCTAACAAATGTGCTATTTTATTTTTCTGCATCATGTCTTACTGCCCATGCTAATTATGCTAATTTATTAGGGATAGACAAGGTTGAATTTATAGACGATACACCAGCAATCGTGTGGAGGCAGAGTGTAAAACCATTTAGGAAATACAACCCTCTGTACACCCGACCAGGATTTAAACCCTGATCTTGTCCCCAACAGTCTAGTATATTGTGATGGTGACAACTTTGACGCTTCAGCCACCTAAGTGGGTAATGTACTTTCATTTCTGTTCTCACCCACACCATTACTTATTACAAAAGATCTCCCACTAGTCCAAATTAAACCTGCTAGCCCCAGTTGTAAACAAATGGTTGTGATACTTTTGTCTCAATTTGATTTGGGTTGCACTTACTAGATAAGCAAATAGACCTTCATACTCCTAGCACAACTTAAGTCCCTATTTCATAACCAAGGCTGTTAAAAAGTACACTAAAAATTTTATTATTTCATTTTCTTAATATTAGCTAGCCACTTTGGTGGCTGGATAGTTCACAAGGTGCTAATCTCGCACAAGACTAGACTGTTGATGACAGGGAGATCAAGGTTCAAATCTTAGTTGGGTGTTATGAAGTTGGTTTTTCCAAAATCATTTTTCGCTCTCCCTCCACACAGAGGTGGGTACACTTCCTCTAAAATTTAGCCTTCCTCATCCCTAAAACTATTAGAGTAATTATTAGATATGCGTATAGCCCGAACCGGTAGTAAGATGCTAAAATGTTTTAGTTACACTTACTAATCTCTAAACTGGTTTATTTGTAATTTTGGGCAATATAAATATTCAGAGTATAAAAGGATTTAAATAAAAATTAAAATGTCTTCATTGCCAAGAAAAATATTAATGAAAAGGGGAGGCTGGTAACAGCATTGTCATGTATTCATCAAGGATGTAAACAATTGAAAAGAGAAATCCTAGTTTTTAATAATTTTGATGCCAAAAAACATAATATTAGTAAATTGTTCACTTAAAAGAATCAATTATTAGATTTTACAAGACATCAGAAACCACATTCTTCTCGAACATTAAGCGTGAAGCCGTAAAGTGATAAACAAAACTAAATAGAAATGAAGACACAATGCCCATGAAATAGATATTAATAAATAAAATATAATATTCAACTTCATGTTAGTTAGTAATAATAATAATAAAGCGAGAATATTAAATGTACATAAAATAGTAAGGTACATAATTAGCATTATCAAATCACTCCCGTTGAAGTTAAACATAATTCAAACAAATTTCACTTCAAACTTTAGACAATACATTTTTTTAATAATGGCCAAAATAAATCTTTATTGAAAAATAGAGGTAAGTGAAAATCAAGTACCTTTATCAAATCACAGTATACAAACTTTGAAGTATGTTTTTCGCAAACAACTTGACATGCTAAGACAAACAAGCTTGTTTTCCTTGTTACAAGTATTTGTAATATAAGTATTGTTTTAAATAACAAAAATAAAAATAACATTCAGTTATGATTAAATGTAAGACTAAGAAAAAAATGTACACTTCAAAAACACTACCTTACACAAAATAGCAAACATTTAATAGTATATAGTAAATTTTTAAATGTCAGTTATAGTAAAATAATTGTTAAGCATGTTTTTTTCATATATTTTGATTATCAAAAATCAATTTTTATAACATCAGGTCCAACTCACACATATTTTGACATATTATATAAGATTAATATTTTTCACGCATTTTTTCAATATATTACGTTTTAAACATTTACATCAAGCTATTTATCATTTATAATTTGATAAAATAATCATTAAAATAAAATACAGTATTTTAATAGAGGCTGTGTTGAAATTTTCCACATTTATAATATCTAATACAAATCAATCAAGTTTAATTATTCAGTAAGATAAATCTCAGCAGGGAGCCTATATAATTGCCTAAGAATGCCACTGCTCTACCAAATGAGCTGCCCAGGTTTGAATTCATGACCAAGATACATTTTTAAAAAATATCAAACTAGCTCATTATAAGTTGAATTGAGTTAACCAGTATGTATTTTAAAATACTTTAAAAGAGTTTCAAACCAATGCATTAATTTAAAAATTGATTTGGGAAAGAACAATTCCCAAAAACATATGTAAACACAAGTTTAAAAAAATCTTCGCTCTTACATATACCCGGATTTTCGTTGGAAGAACAGTCGAGAAAATTCAATCATATTTTATTGTGGTCAACATTGATAACATTTTATCATATTATTAGTGTTATTTTATAGGTATTGGTAATATCTATAAAAAGTAACAGCTGCATATAACATAACTTGATGTATGAATCTATTAAAATTGTTTTGGAAACTTTAGTAACTAACTTCTATTGTTCTTCCTACCAAAATCATACTATACATACTTGTGTTTAAATAGGCTCACACTTTACTCCAGTGTTCAAATGGCTGTATCATTTTCACACCGCGCAACAACATAAAAATGATCACAAAAAAATAAAAATATTACTAGCCTTTATAAAGATATTAATTGGTCTTCGGCAAAGTAGCATGACTTAAGAGAATAAAACAAAACAGTTTTATCTACTTATAAGTTGTTAACGATGCACAAATTTCATTCGATCGACCTAAAAATTGTAATATATTTCCTTACACACTCCAATCAGCGTTCATTTCAGATATATAAAGTTACAACTTTAGAAAACATTATAAAAAAATAGTTTAACGTAATGGGTGGTTATAATGAAAGTTAAGACTTAAAGAAGTTGATCTAGAAAATTATAAAATTAATTTACAAACCAAGTATTGAATAAAGTGGTTGATGTATTAATTGAAGTTGATAAGTACTAAAATGTACAATTTGAATAAATTTGTTGATAAAGAAATATAATGTATAATAATTATGAACAATTATATTAAAATACAATGCATCATCAACTAAAATTTAATGCTCAAACGAGTTGATGAAGAGTCTTAAAACATAAGTTGACACATTAAAATATTAATACAAAAATATAATATAACATGATATGAACATTGTTCTAAAATCCAAACTTGTGTTTGAAATTAAAGAATAAAAATTAAGTTAACATCTGCTAAATTGATTTAGAAAATTGAATTAAGTGTTTATGTAATGTAGAATGATCTAAGTCTTATCTATGTTTGTGTCCCATTGATACACTTTTTCCAGTGCTGGATGGCAAAAAAAGAGTAACGAGACCCTTACATAGATAAGACTTAGATCATTCTACATTACATAAATACTTTATTCAATTTTCTAAATCAGTTTGGCAGATGTTAACCTAATTTTTATTCTTTAATTTAAAACACAAGTTTGGATTTTAGAACAATGTTCATATCATGTTATATTATATTTTTGTATTAATATTTTAATGTGTCAACTTATGTTTTAAGACTATTCATCAAGTCGTTTGAGCATTATATTTTAGTTGATCATGCATTGTAATTTTATATAATTGTTCATATCATACACTATATTTCTTTATAAAAAAAATTGCATTGAAATTGTACATTTTAGTATTTATCAATTTCACTTGATACATCAACCACTTTATTAAATGCTTGATTTGTAAATAAATTTTATAATATTCCATACCAACTTATCTAAGTCTTAACTTTCAAAATAAAGCTAATTTACATTTTTAAAGCAGTCTGATGTTTGGCACTGTGTTACATCAGCCAGTTTATTTATTTATTCATAGCTGTTAGGGTAGAATATGATATTCTTCCTCATGAATGTCGGTACTATTGTCGACATTTGTTAAGACATTCATTTAGTAATGTGATACACCCCTTTACTAAAACAAAACTTAGGAGTATGTGGTAGACAAAATGTAATACATGTTTAAACAGTGTGTTTTGAAATACCATTGTTTACCAAAGTTTTAAAGAAAAAACAAAAAAATACCAGTATTTCATAAAAAAGCTAGAGTTTACACTGAGTTGTGTTCTTATACTTTGTATCTAAAGTATTATTGAAAAATATCTATGAATTCCTGTGAATTTTAAAATTACCCTGACTTTTACCTGTCAAGCCATATTATCTGATTTTTCCAGGTGTGTACAACTATGTTAAATGAACCTGTTGCTCAATTACAGATACATACCAATGGCTCGAAGGGTGAAATAGCACAAAATTGGGAACCACTGGTAAAGCAGAGCTCTTTCCTGAAAGGTGAACAGAGGACTAATTTACAGTGAAAGCTTTCAGTCTTAACTTGACAGACTTAATTATTGCCCCACCGTACAAGCTGTACCATAGCAAAAATAAGCTTGCTACATTTCAGGCTAAACAAAGTGTACATAAATTAAAATTCAAACTCCACACACTTCACCCTAAGAATTTCACTGCCCGAATCGTTTAAGGGTTCAAAACTTAGAAGGATGGTGTTTTTACATCTTCTTACTAGATGAACAGCGTTGTATTTTCTTAAGTTTAAGCTGTTAATAGGCAGTAATCAAACTAAAATATAATAATAACATAAAAAACTAATATCAACATCACAGAGGTTTTGGAAAACCAAAATATATCAATTTCTAGGAAAATATATTAAATCAGTTGACAAAAAAAGATTTTTAAAAAAGCCTTAAAATAATTATTATTTGCTGTACATAGTTATAAATAATCAAAGTGTTTAGCAAATCAATTTTTTTTAAATCCTATAAATTATATATTATAAGTTCTATAAAAAACTATTGTTGACAGCTAATTACATCAATTTAAATCATCAATCTTTGCTGTATAGTTAGATCAACGGAGAACACATCTTCCAGAACTTAGAAATACATCTAGTGTAGCTCACATTAGTAAAATGTCACTATATTTAACAAATATCAAAAGTAATAACCCTAGTTTAATAATTCAAGAAATTAGAATTTGTACAGTCAGATAAGGTTCTTCTTAATACAATCTAACTATAAAGACCAGATCAATGATTTAGAAAAATATTTTTTATTTTAATAAAACAGTTAAAAACAATGTATGTAGGTAGTATTGTTATCAGTGTAGTGAAAATAATATAGCAGAAATTGTTCTCAATTTACAAGATCTATAAAGTAGAAAACAGAAACAGCATAGAGGATTACCAAAGCGCAAGGCCGTTTATGACTAAAGATGAAAAGTTCCAAATGGCTAAACTGACCCTTAATTAAAAAATCAAGTAAAATTTGATTTAGATTAAATTGCTCGCTAAAATACACCGTTATCAAATTGACCTGAGGGTAAACTGTTTAAAAAAAGTAAAACACTGATAATGTAAAAGAAAATAATTATTGAAAACATTGAAATCACCGGTATAAACAAGATCCTGAACTATGGGAAGAAATATGAGAACTTTAAAGACTTGGAAGAAATTATTAGACGGAAGACTAACAATAATATTAAGATTAATGCCAAGTATGACTTGTCTGCCGACTAATGTCAAGACTTGCGTGTTAATGTTGTGCTATCCGCAAGCTTAGATAAGCCCCAAGAGGGCTGTAAACGGTGAGTTTTCCATAAACACAAAAAAAAGCTAAAAAATAATCTTATCATATTAAGCAATTATCTGATTTATTTTTAAATGTAGTCAATTAATGGTGAACAAGGTTTACACTCATAATACATGAATACAAACAAATAGAAGTTATTTACTTTCAAGGACACTTTTTGAGAAGGAATTTTATACCAATCCATTGTGTTTGGGTTTACCATTGTCAAATGAATACATAAATTTAAATTTAGCTGGTCTTAATCGGGAAAATAAATATTGGGAATATATTATTTTTGACATGAATTTTTTTTAGATAAAAATGTGTTTGCAAAATTTCACATGATTCATCTCGACATCCAACTAAAAATCAATTATTCCTCTGAAAAAAAATTGACACAATTACTCAATTTAGTACATTGTTTATTCAAATGTTTTCTTTGGTAAACAGTTTAAAAATACATGCATACCCCCAAGATTTTATTATAAAGTTATTTATAAATATAGTTTGATAGAAAATGACATGTTAACTAACTTAAAGGGATTGGATTGCACATTACTCTTCAGTATAAAAGGTTAGTCTAATCATAAAAAATAATAAAAGTAGAACTCACAATACTAATAAGGTCAAATAAACAAGGCCCACCAAGTTTTAGGTGTAAGATTGTCAAAATGCATTAGCAAGATTCAGTATAGCCATAGGGTCTAACAAGGAACTGAACAAGAGGAAAAGAAAGCATTAGATTTTCTTCTGCTATTTTCTGATCTCTCAACTGCTATCCTACTGTATTTGTCTGTCTCCAATCATTATCATTAATACTCTAGCTCTGTCTCTAGTTAATATTATCCTCAATCCTCTCACTAGCTCTGTCTCTAGTTAATATTATACTCAATCCTCTCACTAAGCTCTGTCTCTAGTTAATATTATACTCAATCCTCTCACTAGCTCTGTCTCGTTAATATTATCCTCAAACCTCTCACTAGCTCTGTCTCTAGTTAATATTATCCTCAAACCTTTCGCTAGCTCTGTCTCTAGTTAATATTATCCTCAAACCTCTCGCTAGCTCTGTCTCTAGTTAATATTATCCTCAATCCTCTCACTAGCTCTGTCTCTAGTTAATATTATACTCAATCCTCTCACTAAGCTCTGTCTCTAGTTAATATTATACTCAATCCTCTCACTAGCTCTGTCTCTATTTAATATTATCCTCAATCCTCTCACTAGCTCTGTCTCTAGTTAATATTATCCTCAAACCTCTCACTAGCTCTGTCTCTAGTTAATATTATACTCAATCCTCTCACTAGCTCTGTCTCTAGTTAATAGTATCCTCAATCCTCTCACTTCTTGTATTTCCTTTTCCTATTTGCTCACTCTTTATTATCAAAGATTTCCTTTCTTCCCCCACATGTCAATAATAGTCGAAGAGTGTAAGCCATACTGCTAGTGTATGAAATAAGCATTATAAATGATAGAAAGTTTTCACTTTGGCAGTTTTTAAAGTCGCTTGCTTGAGCAAATTAAAAAAAAAAAAAATTTATAAGTTATTAAAGTTATGGATTTCATCAAACACATAAAGACCAAATAAATCACTTCATAGAAAAATATGAATAAAATGGGAAAATAGTAGACATTATGGGTAAAATATCTTGGAAATGTGATTGAAATGAGAGGTCTAATAGGAAGAGGGCTGTAGGGAGAGTTTTTCTATAGGTGTGTAAGAGACCAGCTATGAAGAAGAGAAGTGCCCTCAAGTGTAAGGAAGTGCTTTGTAAGGTGTAATTTGTACTCCCAGGACACAGAAAAATAATATACACGGATTCTCAACCTCTTTTTGGCAGCTTGAGTCTTTCAACACTAGGATCGCTGTGGTTAGTCATATCATCACCCATCAGTGACACTAGCGAAGCCCAGTGTTGAAGGACTCGAGCTGGCAAAAGGAGTGCAGCAAAACCTCCATAAGGTTGAGTGCCTTTTTTACTTTCTTACTTGTTTGTGTCCTAGAACCATATGCAGCAGATATATGGGACAGTGAATGTAAGAGAGATTAGAAAAGTATAGGCCATGGGAATGAAGTTTGTGATGAGCATCTAGCTGTCATGAGAAGAAACGAAATTAGGATTGAAGATATCCAGGAAACAGTGGGGGTATAGGAGTACATGAGATAGTAGAGGACACAAGACTTGAGATGGTGTAAGCATATAATGAGGATGGTAAAGAAGCAGATACCAAAGCGAATGATGGAAATGATGTATTTAGGAAAAAGAACGCAAGGGAAACCAAGAAAAAGATGAGAGGAGCAGAGAGCATAAATAATGCAAGTTAGAGGAGAATAATGTATGATTAAAGGGAGAATAATGGTGGAGGGATAAGAAAAATGGAGGCTTTTTACTAAACTGACCTAGCCACAGGCTGGAAATAATTCATGATGATGATGATAATGATGATGGGTACAAATAGGTAAAAACAGATTCTAAGAATGGGTCAGTTATGTTCTAAGATGGAGACATTAAAACAATGAAATTAATGTAGTTAAATATATAACAGTGGCAATAGTATTAAAGTATATTTTATATAGTTTAAAAATAGATGATTTGCAGATGAGTAGTTAATATTTAGTTGTATCACCTTTACATATAATGGGGGGGAGACAAATGGATTTAGATTGACTTGTATGACTAGGTGGAATTTTAAAGCTAGAACCAAGACCGAAACAGGGAACATAAATATTTTATAACCGTCATCAGAAGACGAAAAAGAAATAGTAGAATTGGTAATGGAAACTAAACCAGTTAAATTCTGGAAATGACGCTATCACTAGTAAATTCAAGAGTTAAGTTTTGGCTACTGGATTGCAAAGAGAAAACTATCACAAAAATCAAACTCAAACCTTTCCATTAATCATCAAAGTACAAAAATTCTAGACAATATATTCTAGTTTCAAATTCAAATACCACATATCACAAACATATAAAACTAGTATTAACTCTACTAATATTGGTGTGCTACATTTTTTTTTTGTTTACCATAGGCACAGTTTGAAAATCGAAAGCCTTGAAAACAAACAAATGAAAGTGTATAAAAACATTTGTCACATCTATTGGCGTACTGTAAGTTACATTATATACAACAATCTTATTTTTAAGTAAAAAAGTTTAATTGGGTTAAATAAATGGCAACTTTTTTTTTACACATTCTATGATAAAAATATACAACATCAATAACACCAACAAAAATGACTTAGAAACCTTTCAACACTTAAATATTATATAATAATTAACCTATCGTGTACAAAATTTGTTCAAATAAGTATGTAATTAAAAGTAATATTTTACCCTTTATTTTTGTTAGTATGATTGATTTTTATTAAAGCTTTTAAAAATATAGTATATTTAATATCTAAACTCAAAAATAGTTGTATTAGAACCAGCCTTGTCAATAATAGTAAAACATGTTCTGCCTGTGCATTTTCTAAGTGGCCTCACACCAGAATTGAATAAATGATAGCTATTATTTTATTGTTAGTTATTATTTTTGGTTGAGCTATTAATATCTGATTATACTAATGGGTTAAGAATGAGTAAGATATAATTTATAGTATATGTACCAGCTTTCGCATGAAGGAAAAGTGGTGAAACCAATGAGAAAAAAAAACTAACATTATGCTAGGATTCACACTTCGGATAAACTAAACTGCCTGAAGTCTTCTTCCTCATGCTCATCGATGGGGTATTTATTAGCTATTTCAATTAAATATAATGTTTCCATAGACTTGCACAAGGTATAAAATTAAATTGTATTTTGGTTGAGTGGGTTTTTTTTAATATAAAAGAAACATTAAAGCAGAAGGAAACCTAGGCCGAGGGATTGGGCGGTAGGGATCGATTTTCTTCAAAAGGCAGCAATGTAAAGTGTGAACTGTGTTCTTCTTTTCAATGTAAAAAACATATTCTGTTTTTTCTCTTTCATGTGTTTCTATCCATATCTCCTGTACCTTCTTCCATAAGTGGTTTTTTTTCTCTGATTTTGAAACAAAGTATTGTGTGGAGATTTTAGTTATGGTAACCAAAGTTTTGCGTGTAGGAATAGTTCTGGTAGAGGTATAAGTGGTGTTAAGTACTCGAAAGGACATTTTCCCAAGTTTGTAAGCAGATATCAAAAAAATTACTGTTGGAGGCCCAAAAAGTTAACAGATTGGTTTGTTAGAACTTAAAAGTAATACACGCCTGACTGTAGCTTCCAAGTGGAGGATTTATCACACAGAATATACATATTGGTAGTTATCTACATTTTGGAATTCTTGGGTACAGGTCAAGAGGGCTTTAAATACAAAACTATCTTGAAAAATTAAGACTCATTTGTAGTGTAACATATATTTAATATGAAAAAAAAAGCACAGTTTTAGCAAATATCGTGTAGATGTTAATAGTTTAGATCTAAATAACACATAGTACACCAATTAAAAATAAACTTAAATGTGTAAAATTAACATTAAATATGGAGTTTACTTGATAAATAAAATTTATCTTATTTAGGCAAAGGAATAAATCATGTTTTCTTTTATTTATTAAATGGTCGGTAATTATGGTGGTTGACAGTTTGGAAGATGGTTAGGATATAAGAGTTGGCCTAAGTCGGCCATAAAGATTTAGACAGTCATCAGGTACATTTGTGAAAACCTGGAGCCTTTTTCTGAATTTATTATTATAAATGTCATCAAACTACAATAAAATAACAGGGAAAAGTGTTCTGTTAGGAATCCTAATTGTTATACCAAAGTCAATAGTACCAAATAGGCCTATAGGTATGTTACCAAACTAGTATTCAGCCTTCTGCTATAAGTCATGATCTCATTAAGAAGTTTTTTCAAAGTTGAGCTTTACTCACACATGAATGGGTGTCAGTCTGTTCAAAATAAGTGTGGAAACTGAACAATGAATAAAGAGATTTAATCACCATTTGAATAATAACTAATCAAGACCGACTTTTGTTAAATATCAAAACAGAACATGTTTTAAAAAAATGGTAAGCAGCTATTAAATATTATGCAATACAAAATCCACTTCCCATTACTTCATAATAACTATTCGTGTTTATTTGGCCTTGAAATAATAGGCTAACTAGTATTTAGTCATGAACTTCCTCTTTCTAATTAACAAGGCAAGAATTCAACACAATTACTTTGGTACACCTTACCAATTCTAATTTACATTAGTTTACACTTCTTATGTAAAATCTAAATCTATTCAAATAAAATACAGTACAAGAGATTAGAACAAAATATATAATTTGACTGGCAAATATGACTAGAAGATGGAAAATTATAAATAAGAATATGATTTATATTATTTAATATTATCAATCCTCACCAAAAGCTTCCATCTCCTTAATACCATTTAAAGGTGGCTCAGTTCAGGTTTTCAATGCCTTGGTTCTTCACTTAAAAACTAAAACCCTCAATTTAGGTTCCTAAAAACACAATTCTCATTTCCTAAACTATTCGTTATATAAGTTGTTTTTTTTAAGTTCTCATTAAGTCTGACATATAGTAAAATAAATATAGTTACCATATAAATAGGCGATAGTTTTCAGTATATATATTAAATGCACCTTTTAATACAGCTTATAAGAGGAAAGACAAAAAAAAAACAATGGATAGGAAATGGTTTTAGATTGGTTTGTGGGATTAAGTAGAGAATAGAATCAGGAATCGAGAGTACAACTAAGAGAACCAACATTGGAACCTGTAACATATTAGAACTGACCCATCGCTACTACCAATATAAGAGTACAATATTTCTTTGAAGGCAAGGAACGTTGTTTATCTTAATTAAAGGCACCATTGATGCTTCTCAATACCTACAGGCAAAGAATGGTTGGCAGCACTTTCTTTTCAGCATAAAGTGTCAAATGCTAGTAAATTTACCCTGAAATCCCAACGGATGAATCCAACTATTGGATTGAGCGCTAGCATTTTCCTTGAGTATTTTTTTTATCAATATACAAAAGCAGTAAAAGTTTTTTGATAATAGAACATGTATAAATAAAAGTTAAACAAAACATAAGTAGCATAAATATGATATTTTTAAGTCAACATTGAGAATTGTTTGATAACAGTATTGTATTATTCAAATCAAATGCAGTTTTACTGCATACTAATACATAAAATATATGAATCATAGACTTCCATAAAGGAATATCCAAAAATATGTTTTCATCAAAATCAACGATATAACTTTTTTGTAAGAAGATCAATTAGGCCCAATTTAATAGTTTATGAGACTAATTCACATATTTTTTAAATTTCAACATATTTTAAGTATAGTTTGTTCAGTGAAAAAAATGCATATGATATATAAATATATATCTAAAATAAACGACTTAAGAAACATATTTAGGTTATTTGGCACTTTTTTTACTGTAAAAAGCAACAAAGATTAGATAATTAAATAAGGATATACAGAAATGACATCCCAAAATATTTTACCACATTGTAAACCTGTTCTAAAAATAACATTTGAAAACTATTTTGACCAAAGTAATTATTTATTTAGCGTATTTTCACATTAAGAGATGCCATGATTTTCAGACTATTTTAACAATAATTTCAGTCTTGACAGTTCTGACATAATTCTTACAAACAGTGTGAAGAAAATTTACAAGGGAATCTAATCTAAAATGAGTGGGATACTTAGTGTTTATTTATTAGATAGATATTAACTATTCGTTTATTTATACAGAATTGGATTGTGATATCATATTTTGAAAATAATATGATATAAATATTTTGTCATACAGGAAGTATTTTAAAGACTGTGCCAAGTGGAGTGGTTGGGGGTTCAAACTTCGTCTGAAAATATTAATAATGTATTTTTTTGTTATTTCTTTATCACTTGACTAGCAGATTTCTTGAGTCTTATATTATCAAAAAGTTAAATGTGTAGATAATGGAATTTGCGATTTTTCGATTGAGAAATATAACAGTTTTTCTTAATCCAAATATGATATTCATTGTAATTGTGATTGATTATTACACAATGATCCTACTTTAGAAGATACACCGTAGAGAACTGAGTAAAGTAAAATTGTTAACTTCCAGAATAAGAGTAGTGTGCACTGCTTAATTGATTGTTGTTCCATTTTGTTAACAAATATTAAGTATGCTATTTTTTTTAAGTGTTTCACTATAAAAAATCCATAAGGAATATATAAAATATGCCATGAGCAATTTTAAAAACCATGCACCTAGTTAGAAATGTATAATTTTGATGACTAGATATGAAAAAAAACTTAATATTAAAGAATTTCATTTTTGAATTAACATTTTTTTTATGAGAATTTGTACTAAATCAAAAAGCATTAAAGCAAATTTGTTTGTAATATATTAGCTCAATGAGGTTTCCAAAACTCTTTCCAAACAAATGTTGAGGCAGTTACTTGAAATTAATTCTCCTTGTAGAGCTTAAAAGAATATCAAGTGGTAAGTGATTCACAAGAAAGCCAAAATTAACAAATAATTTGGCTTAATAGATAAAAAAAAATCAGTTATATTAGAAATGGACAATTTTTTTAAAGAGAGAATTTATAATGGGGAATATTTAATAGAGACAATATAGCCTATTAAAAAATCTAATTAAAATTAATTTTCAAAATAATTATATTGCTATTAGATTTAAAAGTATCCAATATTTATATTTTTCTAAATATCCTACCTAAATTAGTGTAAAAGTCAGTCTTAAAAATATAACTTTTTTCTGCTAAAAAAATTCACAAACCCTGATGCTACTTTTAGACATAAGTGAGATTATAAACACTGTTGCATGATGCAAAACACTTTTGTATTTGCCACAAGTATCTAAAACAATATTTGGTATACTTTGGTAGGTCATGTTGGTTTTATTTTGTGGTGATTGACTAAATATTTTAGTTAAACCTAGTTGTGGTTTAGACTTATTTTGTTATTCTATCTAGAAAAGCTAAACATAGTGTTTCTATGTTTGTATTTATTTATTTTATGAAATAAGTACCACTATTAAGGGCTCCTACAGAAGATGTTTTGGAACATTATTTTGTATTAAATACAAATAGTATATATTCTCTATGTAGACTATTGACTGAACAAACTATACTACTTATATGTTAAAGTATAATTTGTCTATGATCTACCTAGCCACCTGCTGATTAAGTTGTAGAAAGACTTAATTTGTATTGAGCAAAGTGGCTATACGTGGCATCAGACGCTCAGAGTACTGTTTGTCAACGTCTTGTGAATGAAGGCTTGAACTTCCAGGACGTGCATCTCAGAAATACAGATCAGACCAAGTAGCACAATGAAACCTGCATACTGAACTGCCCGAAGAAACTCCCAAAGCTTGTCGCAGAAGATGGCAAGTAGTGTGGCATGGATTATTGCATGAGGGTTGAAGAGACGCCAAAGCCAAGCGACCGTCCACATCAGAAGCGATCTGAATGCCTGCGTCTGACAGGTCGCTTGTTGGTTTGACACATTCTGACGTTCCAACAAGTCTTGGTATAGAGCTATGTAACGATTCCAAGCTGTTGAACTTAGCAACATCTGAGCGCCAAGGCAAACTAATTTTTGTATCAACTTCTTTGATGTCACCTTTCCTTTGTAAGGAGTACCCACTCCAGAGTCTTTCGTCCCATCTGAAATTTGAGGTAAGATCGACTGTAACTGCACATAGCCTCTTCGCGGAGGATTATTTTTCAAAAACACCAAACATCCAATCAGCAATGCTATGGCTCCTAATCCGTCGCACATCCCATCCACAAAGAATCCAACAGACCCAATATCTGAGCTTGCTCGATGTTCATTTTTTCTTTCTCTTGCGACATGGCCATCCAAATCATCAAGCATGCTTCGTAGCCCAAATAATCCAACACCAGCTCGCCTAGACAATAAGGAATCAGATGCGATACACTTTGCAGAAACTATCGCCACAAAAACGTGGAACGCACTGATCATGTTGGGAGTGATATATTCTATGTCATGTATTCCAAACACTCTATCTGTTATTATTGCCATGGGTCCAAAGAAATAGTGATTTGCGTGATCCAGCATTAGAGATTTTACGGTCACTTCACAGAGGGGTGAGATGTCACATGAGGGAAAGAAATCGTCGTTGAAACCTGACAAGTTCTCTACATTGTGGCGCAGTGGGTAGTGCTGGATCCGGAAATAGAGACTCATATCCATGTATAGGAAATAAAGGAAAATGAATATGAGGGAGGCAATGAATATCTTGGAAAAGAAAGAAGTGATAAACATTTTGGTATAGAGAAACCTAAACTTGCTGTATACACTTTATCTTGTTTGACAGGAGGTGAACCTGCTGCAGGATGTTTGGCCACTCACCTGGTTGAAACAAGAGAAAATTAAGTCAAACTAATTATAGGAATCATCAAAGAATGGAGTAAAAAAATCAACATTAGTTACATAAATGAATAAAAAAATTCTTTTAAAAACTTTCTTTACAATAATATATTAAAGATATGGCTTTGCGTTATTCATCATAGCAAGAAGTTTGACTTGGTAAGGATTTATACGTTTAGATATGTTTTACGCTACAACAACTATGATCATGCAAATCAAATGTATAGTAATAAATGTATAACAAATGATATAGCACAGTACTTGCATCAGTGTCCGGTTCGCAAGTGTCAGGGAGGTCAGGGTTTGAATCCCGGCCAGGTATCCTGAGCGTAATTTTTCCAAAATATTTTTCTACACAAATGGGGTAAGTTTCCTACCTTGCTATTCTCTACCTGATTAGTGTAAATATGTGGAAAACCCAAACCAGTAATATAACACAGTGCACCAAACAAAGCATTGCATGAATTTATCATTTATCCCTGCAAAACATATATGTTTCACAAACCAGTGAGCAGGAAGTTTGAATTTATCATTTTTAGGGACCAGATCTTGCCTCTTTTCCTTTTCTTTTCTTCAATAGTAAAACAGATAAAGTTGAAATATATATTAATTTCATGTAATTATGAGTGCAATATGATAATTATATAATGCTTATATTTTCTATTTTGTGAATAATCGCCTTAATGCACTTATTTCGGCTTTGGCCTCATTTTTTTTCTTGAGGTATGGATTTTCTGTTGAAAGAGAAAGGTCAGTTTCTTAGAAATTGAGTTGTGACATACTTGTTTGGCGTAGGTATGAGCAAGTAGTGAGACATGGTGCTTAGAAAAAAAAAGTGAATTGGCTCTAGGTAATAATAGTAGATAGTAAAATCAATGTTACATTGCCTAATGTGTGCTTTTTTTCTTCCTTAAGTCCCTATTCTGCATATTTTAATGCCCATTTGCCTGCCTATTTTAAACATTTTTGGTTCCTAAGAATATGCTTCCTAGTCATTACTTTTAGATATAATTTAATTTTATATTAAAATGATAGCATAACCATTCATAAATCCTTGTGGTTGTGAAACTAAAAAAATAACTAACAAACATTTATAGATAGTGTTAGATATGATGTTTACATTTCATGCCTTTTTAAATAACGTCAAAACAACTGAAGATTATGATCAACATAATTTAAAAGTTTATATAAGTGAATTAAATGTTATTTTAGCTACCCGACATAAAAAAGGCATATTGTAAAGACTAGGAGTTAATAAGAATTCATATACATACATGATTTTTTTTTAAAGTAAAATAGACACAATGTTCAGGAACAAAATGCAAATATATCACAAGCAGGTGAGTAGCCTTGCAAAGTGAGATTAGAAGATAAAACTGTTAAAAACCGAGGTGGATAGAAGAGGAACATTAGGAGGAGGAGGGACTTGCACACAGTAAGAGTGAGTCATTCTTGGAGTCGTTGGCGTGCCGCGTCCTAGAATTTCAACTTTCAGATGATGTCATATTTGGTATCTCTTTCCATCTCAATGACTAGAATGACCTTGACTAGCTTCGCAAACATCTTTAAGAAAGAGAACAGAAAAAATACTGCAGCATCCCAAGTTTGCACTGCTGCATAAATGAATGAAAATTATTTAAATAAAGATGAACAAATGTACACCCATTAACTGCAAATGAATGTTTCAATAACATTTCTCAAAATACTAACAACAATCTTCAACCAGTAGTTTTGCTTATCCTTTCTAATACAATCACTTGGCCACTTATTACAAGATTAATTTTTCACTGATAATTTGATAAATATTTGTGTTTTCTACGGGTTTAAGTAACTTGGACCTCGTAAATGTAGCGGGCTCACTACTTGAATGCTAACCTTTTAAAGCAAAATGCCAATAAAAGATAGATCAATCTGTGTTTCCGTGTAAATCACCCAGTCAATTAACAGCAAGGTTTATATCACCAAGCAGGACCATTACTGAAAATGGGCCTAAGTAGTTTTGATTAGTTTTTTCTGGTAATAGCCCTGACTTAGACCAATGTTTGAGCAGATTTCAGAGTGGAGTCATTCTAAAATACTTATGAAACTTTGTTTCACCATCAATCAAATGAGGATACAAAGTCACAAACTTCCCTTACAGTGGCCTACTACTTATCCATGAATTGTGAACCCAAATCCTCCTTTTCAATCTTTAAACTCTTCTACCCTCCATTTCTAATTCTTCTAACACCAGTAATATCCCAATATCCTAGTTGCCAAAATGTGCTTGGAACAGTTAGCAAAAAGGTTCACTGCCAGACCTTGACCTTGAACCAAGTTCACTGGTTGAGAGGTTTATTACACAATGGGGCTGGTGAGGTATTCATACTCTCTTGAGGTTAATGAAGATGCACTGGCCTGTAATTCAATCTTCTCATTATGCTTTTTTTTTACAAGATATATGATGTGGAGAAAACTTTTATCACATTTGCTACCGAGGTAAAATATCACAACCTATCTGCACACTTTTTTAAGTAGTAAAGGGAGTAAAGTAATATGGAAGATTTGGACCGTAGGTTTGCTTAAGTTTACAATGCTACCAAAAAAAAGGCAGCAAGCGTTTTGTTTTCATAGGGTATTAAGTCATTAAAAAAACTTATTTTAGATCTTTAAAATATGGTCTTGAGCTGTGCTTGCGCAAAAATCATAAAATGCCCTACACGTCATCTGTCTTTCACACAAACCCTGAGCTTTAGTTGACATAAGAAATTTTTCACTTGATTATGAAAACTAGTTTTATATCGATTTACAAGGGGTTTTTTTCAACCTGTAAAGTCTCAGCTAGAGACATGGAGTATTGATAGAAACATGTCAGTGGTTCCAAGCCTACCAACATCAGTACCTACTATAATAAATGCCTTTAAAAATAATATAAAAAGGTCACAAGCTCACTCTTAAACCAATAGTAAAATAGAATACTGTTCTAAAGGAAATATAACATTTACTCTCATGCGTGTTTGTTTTCTCAAGCAAAAATATTATATACCTTAATAAGCAAATAGAAATTTCATGCCATAAAGCAGAGCTACACAAAAAACAACGACACTTGAAGAATATAAGAAAACATACAATTCTATAGTGAAGGAAAAGAGTAAAAATAAAAATATAAACCCTCCAATGTTCAAAATAGATCAAATTAATTTCATTCAACATTATTGTGTATTTATAAACATATATATATTTAATACAAATATATATAAATACATAGATAATGGTGCACTAAGAGATTCACAGGATTTACCACTGCTAGAGTGATTTTGTATTATGCTTAGCCCTCCTGATGTGTGTTTTAAAAATAAATGTTTTCATTAAATGAATGAGAAAATGCTTATAGTGTCATCAACCCAACCGGCCTCGTGGTATACTGGTCAGAGCCCCTAGCTGCTGATCTAGTGGTATCAGGTTCAATTCCCGATTGGTACCGAGGAATTTTTCAATAAATGAGATTAATTCCCATGGTCGCCAGGGTTTGGTTGATTAGGCTTAAGTTAGGTTATGACCTTCATTGACTCCCTCCCTCATCATATAATCATCACTCTCATCATCCCCTCATCTCATCATGAAAAGTATGAACAATTAGTACATTCAGGTGTCCCCTGAGCAATGACACTTTAAGTACTGGCTATTCTTTCCACACAAACTGAGTTACAGTTTTATGTGGCCCAGACACACCATTATTATCATAAATCTTACATTTCCCATAGTGTGACCTGCATGCAGGCTCCATAAAATGTTGCAATAAAATAAATATTTATCTTTTGGCTCTAAAGATTAGAAAATAGATTGAGAAAATAAATATAACTTTATATATCAATTATTTTGGTTCCCGATAAAATATTACTCACTCACTGATGGCACATGCAGAAAACCAATATTTCAGACTGTGATTTTCAAAACATAAACAACACCCCTAGACCACAATGAATCTAGTGGTTGTATATGGATATGGAATTACAAATCTAATTATTAAAATGACAATACGAGGTTTGGCTATTAAATAACTAGACTGATTCCCTAAAAAATTGTATTTACAAAATTACTCAATGGACATTTTATCACCTTCAATGTGGTCCCCTTCCCGATCCCTACACCTCACCATACAAATCTTTCACTGTTGGAAGCAATGTTTCAGCTCCTTTTCTGAGAAGCTGTTAATGAGCTTCATCACTTTTTCTTTCACAGCATCAACAGTCTCAAAACGGGTTCCTTTTAGTGCAGACTTGATTCTTAGGAACAGAAAAAAGTAACACGGGGCTCGATCAGGTGAGTAAGATGGATGTTCCAACCCGGGAATCATGTGCTTCACCAAAAAACTTCTGGACAGACAGCGCTTTATGTGCTGGTGCTTTGTCCTGATAAAGAATCCACGAGCCGTTCTTCCACATTTCAGGTCTTCTTCTTATGCGTTCATGAGGGGTTGTCAAAACCTTCTTATAGTAAACCTGGTTAACAGTCTGACCTTCAGGTATCCAATCAATGTGAAAAAAATCCCTCTGATATCAAAAAAACTATCATCATTGCTTTGAATTTGGACTTGCTCATCCATGCTTTTTTTTTTGTCTTGGTGAACTGGGACTCTTCCAATGCATGGATTGGAGCTTAGTTTCAGGTTCGAACTGAAAAAACCATGATTCGTCACAAGTTATCACAAAGTTTGGGTCAGTTCCGCCACACTTTTTTCATGTAAAATTTGTAGAACAGTTTCCTTATCGATACTAAGTCGACAATGGATCGAATAATCAGGCGTCGATTTTTTCAAACAATTTCACTAACTTTTTCAATATTAAGATCTGTTTTTGATGTGCACAGGTGGCCGGGGCACAAATCGTCTTCGATCTCTTTACTCCACTCCTTGAGTACGAGATAAACACTGATTACTATAAACCTCCTTTAATAAATGGTATATTGTATGTTTCTGTAGTGGATTTCCCAAGTTTTACAAAGAACTTCACATTGAAACGCTGCTCACCTTTTAAAATAAACATAATTCCGACGAAGCTCAGGTACAGAGTCCACTTCAAACAGAAGCTATGGCTGAACTGTCGGTCGCACGACCTTGAAATTTGGAAGGTAGAGGGAGAAAAGAGCATAGATTAATATCTGACCCTGCTGCTTGTTGCTGAAACCACAGGTAAGTGGCGAAAAAATAAGTCCAGGTATTTAGTAGCCACACCTCGTATTTCCTTAATTAAGTAATAAAATGTGGGGAATGCCAGGCCTCCACCGTGGTTCGGATTCCACGTTAAACTGTAGGTCCTTCATTTCATCTCACAATCACCCTACCATTACACATTAGTGTAAGTGCGTATAACCCGAACGGGCAGTAAGACGTGCTAATAATAATAATAATAATAATAATAATAATAATAATAATAATAATAATAATAATAATAATAATAATAATAATGATAATAATAATAATAATTAAGTAACAACTAAAATATTTAATAATGTTCATTTAACAGTTAATTTTATAAAGGAAAATTATTATGTTGAAACATTAAATAGAGAAATATTTGTTTTATATTGGGGCCTTTCAATGTTACAGCCCCAGGGCCAAGGGCATTCATGTGGATTTATTACCAAATTAGGGGGTGAGGGGGAGGGGTGTAAATTGGAGTTGCATCTGCTGGGGGTGTGGCAATTACCCCCCTCCCTCCCTCCTCTTCAAGAGAAGATTTCATGAATTTAATCTTGTGGGAAGGAATTTTAGAGCATCTGAACATAAACATATATAAGTTTCACTAATCAATTTTTGGAAAAAATAAAGTTTCTGGAAAATTTAATTTAGTTGTAACTGAGACCTATAAAAAGAAGAAACATATGTTTCACAAGTTTATTGAACAGAGCAAGGTAAAAAGAAATTTGTTGATTAAAATAGGAGGAAATCTAAATATTATCATTATTTATCTCTGTTAACTCGAATATTGATGATTCAAGCTTGTTAGTAGCAAATTGCAAACAAATACCCAAACAGACAATTTTAACGTTTTTTTGTAAAAATTTAAAATTTTTTAAATATTGCAGTTATAAGGGGGAATGGGAGCTCTCCTTTCCACCCATTTATAGGCACCCATGCTGGGGCCTCCAAAGATCTGAATTCAGCCATAACTGTATAGAAATTGTTGAAAATTTGAAATATTTTATAGCTATACCCTGATTTTCGTTGAAAGAACAGTAGAGTAAATTCAATCATATTTTTTATTGTGGTCAACATTGATAACATTTTACCATATTATTAGTGTTATTTTATAGGTATTGGTAATAACTATAAAAAGAAACCGCTGCAGATAACACAACTTGATGTATGAATCTATTAAAATTGTTTTGGTAACTTTAGTAACTAACTTCTACTGTTCTTCCTACCAAAATCATACTATACAACAGTTGGGAAACTTCAGAACCTCAAACCCCTCAATTTACTATTCACTAATAGCTAGAGCAATAATTAATTTGAGCAATAATTAATTTAAACAATAAGAAATATGATATACCTACCATTGTGAAAAACATAGGTAAAGTATATTTATTTGTGTTTAGCATCCATAATGTTATCTTAGTTCACATTTAAAATGGTTGTCAATCATGTTTTCCTACTTTTTCTTAGGTATTAAAATGGCAAAAAATAGCATGGGCCCCTGGGAGTGGATTTGTAGTAAACTTTAAGTCCCCCACAATCCACCTGATTTTGTACCACACTCATCTTGTGAAAGTGGGGAATGCCAGGCCTCCACCGTGGTTCGGATTCCACGTTAAACTGTAGGTCCTTCATTTCATCTCACATACCATTACACATTAGCGTAAGTGTGTATAACCTGAACGGGTAGTAAGACGCGGTGCTAATAATAATAATAATAATAATAATTGTACCTCACTAAATTTCCATATTTGCCAGGATTTTAAATAGTTTCTCTTAGAGGTTGTCTTAAAGAATAAGCCTTTATAACCCAAAACAATGGCTGGAGATCATTTAATCTTAAGTCAAATTATACCCTTATTGTATATTGTAATTTGAAAATTAACACACATGTGTGAAGAATGTCAAAACTTAATACATTGAACATTTACCTAAACACATTGGTGGGTGCATGGTCTAAGATAATGAACGGTTCTAAAACTTGTTAGCCTTCAGAACCCTTTACACCGCTAAAAGATATTGTGAAGCCCTAAAAAGATTTTGTTTAAGTATCAATGTTTACCGTATTACAATTTAAAACTTTGAGAAATTTTGTAACTATGTAGGCTATGTGCATTAATTAAGTTTTAATCATAAATAACTTGTTTTATAAATAAAACCATTTCTTAGAAAAAACTTTTTTTTTTCATAAAAAGATATTTTAGTGATAAAAGTGGTACAAATCTCCTATGGATGGGCGCATTCCAACAAAAATACAGTGTGGTATTTAAAATCATATTTAAAATAAATACACTAGTAATTATTTTTTAGGTGACCTGGCGGTCTAGGGGTCACTTCTGTGATGGCGGCCGGTGTTCAATCCACGATCCCGGCACAGATTTATCTGATTACCAAACCGTTCCTTCACCTCTAACAATATATCTTGTGAATGTGGGGAATGCCATATCTCCACTGTGGTTCGGATTCCACGTTAAACTGTAGGTCCTCCATTTCATCTCACAATCACCCTACCATTTACACATTAGCGTAAGTGCATATAATCCGAACAAGTAGTAAGACGCGGTGCTAATAATAATAATAATAATAATAATAATAATAATAAAATCTTCCAAAAATATTTAGAGAAAAGAAAGGAAAAACGAATACTATTTTGCACACATCAATTAGCAGAGCGCAAAGGGGGGGGGGAGGGAAGCGTGAGAGCCGCCACTTATTATTTTATTTTTCTGGTGGTATTTTGGCAAACTATTATTACTATTTTGAGTCACACAGGGGGTGCAGCTTGTTTAGAGTAAATAGAATACAGTTGGGGCCATAAATTTTAAGTCTCATCTATTATGCATAAAATCCTAGTGGCAGCCCTAGTGGTATTGCTTAACATATTTTGCAAATCAAATCTATTAAATATCTGGCTTAAGAAAAGAAAGATGGAATTGCATATCCTCTTCTGTACTCAATATGTTGCAATATTTTGTTTTGGTTGAAGTGAATTATACAAATACAGCCCCACAAAGCTTCTTAAGTCTTGAGAAACCCCTGAAGGGGTCTCATACAACAACATCTCTTTAGTGTAAAATTAGAGCTGCACATAAAGCATTACTAGATTAATCAACATTGACCTAAAAATCCAGGATTCTGGCTGGGTGCAATGGGAAAGGTTTTTATACCAGTGATTCTCAAACCGCTGGTGTCTACAGATGGGAACAAAGGGAAAAAAATATTCTGTGAACCAGTACAATATTGACAGGCTATGTCCATAAAGTCAACAATATTTTGTATCATAAGTAAAATTACCTGTGAAATGGACATAAGAAATAAGTTATAATAAAAATGTTTTTAGTGCTTGATTAATATCTAAATATATTTTCAGATTTGGCAGGGAACAAATACTTACCAAGTGGTCCGCTACTCGGATAAGTTTGAGAAAGACTGTTCTATAAATTCTTTCTATAGGGTAAATACTTGTTTAAATTCATCTGTCGCATCCTTAATGATTATAATAATAGTACTAAAATATATTTATAAACATTTTATTTTATACACCAAACATATTTTACTTAGTTACAAACTAATGTTAGGTACCCTAAGGGGGGGAAGTGCCTCACCTGTGGGACTTGCGTGCTCTTCCCGCAACCCGTTTCCCCGACCAGAACTAGTGTCTGGAACCTCTCCAACAGGTACAGGATGTGACTCCGGTTAGTGTAGATGGGCAGTCGTTGGCGCTGCTGCTCGAGTGACAAAGACACGTTAGGGTTGTACACAAAGGTTGTCGCATGGTTCAGGTCCAAGTCTGATTTGTCTTCTGACCATGAACTTTCCCCTGAAAATATTTTTAGAAAAATTAACAGCTTAGTTGAATTTTTTTTAATACTCAACATAACCTTTTTATCACATGTGCATAGCACTAAAATGGGATGATTAGCACTATAAAAGTGAAAACCCTCAATGAGCATAAAGACAACAACCAGACAACATTGTGGTGTTCGATAAACAGCCACAACAAGAGACTTACTTTTAAAGATCCACAGCATGCTATGGCATTTAAAAACATGACATTTAGCTAAATTTGTGCTGTGGCTGTTAAAAGAAAATAGTCATAGCATGTTCCAGAATTATGAAAATAACCATAACATGTTTTAGTATCATGAAAATGCTACAATGTGTGCTTTTACAGACACAATTTAATGTTAGACTAGTTTTAGCAAATTTTATAGTTTAGAGTAAATAAACTCTTTATAAACTTACTACTTTATTGATCAAAAATAAATGTAACATGGGCCAAATTCAGAATCGTAAAACTAATTTATTGTTGCAGCGGCTGTCAGAATGACACTTGGAGGTTAGGATAAGTTATTGAACTTGTCTTGACATTGTGTCATGGCAGTATAAGGAAACAACCACAAAATGTTGTATTTTAATAATGCTAGAATGAGTTGTGGGCATTTTCTTTAATAGCCACCACATGAATTTTACTGTACAGCATTTTCTATTATACGTTCTGGTCATATTTTTTGCTTGTTGAGCATTTTCGGTTTTTGAGCTTAACATAAAAAAAGGATAGCTTAAAATTTTGGAAAAACTAAATTTTAGCATACTAATTTTTTTAGAAAGGATAAAGAATCTTCAGTTTGCGCTTTATATAATAGAGTAAACACCGTTAGACCAAACTTTGGTATCCCAAAACTCCGGATAATCCGAACACACTTTTCAGAAAACAGGGAAAAACATTAAGTCAAATAAAATAGATTGTATTGATTAATAAGCTTAAAGTTAAAAGAGAATTGTGTTAAACAGTAATATCTGATAATAAATACTTAATATTTACATGTGGTGGTCAACACAATGTGTTTTCATCTAATTAAAAATAATTACAATACATATTATGTGTTATACATCAGTTAAACAACAAATTATTAAATTTCACTCAACTAACCCAAATGATAAATACGGTTAAACAAAGATACTTTCCATCCATTGTTGTTCCCAACTGGTGGCTTGGGTCAGTTTTTTATTCAAGCCTTTGGTTGGTCAAAGTCAAAAGAAAAATCAATTCCACATTCTGATAAAATTCAAAATAAAGTGAATGAATGTTTGGGGTGAACTTTATTAAGTTTTAAACCATGGAGAGCAAAACTTGACATTTACCTCTGCCAGATTTTGTTGAGAATGTCTACCTTGGTGACTTTATCAATGACCTTTACATGGAGTTTTGGAGAACTAGTCACCCCCCCCCCCCCCCTTCCCCACACTTTTTNNTTTATAAACATAATTTATTTTTACAGCTTAGCATATAAAGACTTTAAAAACAAACATGTATTGATACAGGCCTATGTATTATTTAATCAAACTTATAGATAAATTTTCATATAGGCCTACAAATATTTATCATAAATGGGTAGTAAAATATATGTACTGTAAAACAGAAAATAAAATATTATTTACATTAAAATATTTACTATTAAAATACATAAAAAAATTATATAAAACCAGCCGTGGTAGAGCTTTGGCGGGCTAAGCAAAAGCTCTTGGGTTTGATTCCCTTGTCCAGGTGTCATTTTTTTAAATAATTTAAACACAGTAATTGGTTGAATGAATGACTCAAGACAATTTCTCATGTTACATTAATTTGTAGATAATATTGTAAATTATAATAATAAAATCATAATGTTTATCTTTTATTTTAATTCTTAACAAAGTCTATTCCAATATTATTATTATTATTATTATTATTAGCACCGCGTCTTACTACCCGTTCAGGTTATACGCACTTACGCTAATGTGTAATGGTAGGGTGATTGTGAGATGAAATGGAGGACCTACAGTTTAACATGGAATCCGAACCACGGTGGAGGCCTGGCATTCCCCACATTCACAAGTTGTGATTAATACACGTCTTGTCAGAGGTGAAGGAAGGGTTTGGTAATCAGGTGAATCTGTGCCGGGACCAAGGATTGAACCCCAGATCACAGCAGAGAAGTCAGACACCTTACCTCTATACCACCAAGCCACCTATACCAATGTTGATTAGATGTATTTTAAGTAGATATTTTGCGGATAAGAGGAAAGAAGTTTAGGGATAAGTGGGTGAGGGGGATGGCATGAAGGATAGCCCTCGAAACTCCCTTCGGCCTTGGCTAAATGCTCAAAGATTATATTATAGTAAGACTCTTGACAGGAAAAAAAAAATCTTTTGTTAGCATTGATAACATTTTAACATATTATTAAAGTTATTTTTGAGTCAATGATATTATCTATCAAATATTATGGCTACTAATCACATGAGTTGATGTATAAATACATTAACTTATTTTAGTAAATTTTGTAACTGTGAAAAAGTGAATTTCTTATCTAGATCTAACTAGTTTCTAAGACATTGGAGGAATAAAATTATGTTTGTTTAGAATACACTGTGAGTAATTAAATTAGTGCCAGATCAGTAAAAAAAACCAAATTTGATTTGACAACAATATTTTACTGTCAGGTTAAATAAGTGTAAAAGTTTATTTGGTCCTTTAATTAAATACAATAAGAGCTTAGTCATAAACTTGGTTGACCATTTGAGTATTTCCAGAGCCGAATAAAGATATTTATTTTAAAAGGTATCATAGCCGCATTGGCTCATGGTGAAGACCACATAACAGGATACAAAATAATTTGTTTTAACATTAAAATCCTGTTAGAAACAATATAATAAAGTATTTTTAGACATAAATAAGGTTGAAGTTGTAGTAAATTTAATAAAATATCAAGAAGCTACTAGACTATGTATTAATGAGGAATACAAAAATACAATACACCGCTAAGGTGGCTGCATGGTCTAAGACGTCACACTCGCAAGAGACTGACTCCCAAAGCAGGGGAGATTGAGGTTTGATTGTATAGAGGGTGTCCCCCCCCCCCCTCTCAATGGTTTCCCACTCTCCCTCCATGCAAATGCAGGAGCACTTCCTCTAAATTCAACCTCCCTCATCCCTAACACATTAGAGTAATTAGTACACAGATATATAATTTAAACAGCTAGTAAGACCGGGTGCTAAAAAATAAATACAATATTAATTTTTTTTTTCAGCGGGTGTTTGAAATCCCAAAATACCCTCGTCTCCCTCTCTTACCTTTCAGCACAGTCCTTAGAATGTAAAGATTTTACAGTGACCTCACAATGCCAAGCATAATAAATACCCTCAAAAAATTACACAAGGTTCAAAGTCACATTTCAAAGTTTTCAGATTTTTTAACAGTTAAATATTAAAATTATTGCATTTGAGGATTACTGTTAATCTACCAAAAGTAAAAGGGAGATTATTGATATATTTAATAATAGGTCTTGAGGAATATATTACAAATCTTCAAATGTATTTAATGTGTATTAATGAAAAGTCAATTATAATAGTTTAATGCAATGACTTCTATTGACAGTTGATGTTCAGTATGGTGGGCTATTTATTCTCTATAGCCACCGAAAAAAATGCCTTTGTACCTGTAATAAAATTAATTTTACTAAGCGATTATCTACTAAGTGTTTTATACTCACTTCTAAATACTTTTCCAAATATGTGAGACTGAAGCAAAAAGCCAGTTCTTCTAACAGGAGTACAAGGAAAATTAAGGAGAGTACAAACTTGTTTCCTACCAAAAGTGGTCACATTGATATCAGCAACAAAGATAAAAGTGTGGTTACCTAAAGAGTGTTATAACATTGGCCAGTCTTGCAACATACATAATGGTATCAGATATACTATCTCAGGGCAGAAGTTACAACCTTTTACAGGTTCTGACCTAGTTTTTGTCTTAAGAGACCATCCTGAACTTTTTATACCCTAAAAAAATTAAAATCAAAGATATTTAATTAGTCTTTTCACTGCAACTTGCTACCCCTTCAAGCTAATTAATAACACAGTGGTGTAGGAAAGAGGAAGATAAAACTTAGAGGAAATGTAACTTATTTGAATGGATGGATAGGGATAAATAGTTTCAAAAAAAATCAGACTCGATCGGAATTCAAATCCTGACCACCTCATCACTGACAAACAAAATTAAACTGTAAATTTCAGCCTGTGTGTTAACAATGCTTGTTTTAATTATTACAAATTGATTAAATAATGGCCATCCTAAAAAATATGACAAAAGTATGCCAAAAAAGAGAATCAAGCCGGGTGGAGGAAGGAATTTTAATGTTATGCTAGTATTATTATTATTATTATTATTATTATTATTATTAGCACCGCTACTACCCGCTTACTACCTGTTCGGGTTATACACACTTATGCTAATGTGTAATGGTAGGGTGATTGTGAGATGAAATGGAGGACCTACAGTATCAGAGGTGAAGGAAGGGTTTGGCAATCAGATAAATCTGTGCCGGGACTGAGGATTGAACCCCGGACCCCAGCACAGAAGTCTGACACCTTAGCCCTAGACCACCAGGGCACCCCGTTATGCTAGTAATGCCACTCACCCAAACATGAGATTGCCACCCTGAACTAATTCAGCAAGCAGTAGTATGACAGATTTAACAAAGGTAACCTAAGCTGTAACTTAAAACAGTCCTAACATTTAAGCCTCTTATAACAATTATATTTGAATTTTGCACCCTCCTAGAACATTATTTTCACTTACAGGTACAGAAATAGATATAAACCTATCAACTCCGAAAGCATTGCAATTGCACCTGAAACATGCCATGACGATTAGGTGGGATTTAATTTTTCTTAGGAAGTTATTGAGCATGAGAAAACTTTTGTTAGTAAATTATGTTTAGAATTCATAAAACAATAGAAGCTTATTTCAAATAGACAACAACATAAGAATTTTAAAAAAAACTATTGGTCATCCGACAGAATTTTCATTCAACAAGTAAGCCAAGAAGAAAACCAAAACTGAATTTATTACAGTATTTTTGTGGCAATTTTTAAACAATGTCTTTTTGTTAAGTCATCATGGATTCACGTCATTATAAAATAATTACCTAACAACATATTAGAATGATAAATAACATAAAATAGCACCTTTAACTAAATGTTAAATTCAACTAAACATCCTCTAAAAGAATTATTCCCAACCTTTTCTAATTAACAATCAGCTAAAAATATTTTGTCAATATGAAGGACTGACAAGGTACAGGGACAGGGAAGAAAGCCCACATAGCAAGCCTGCAAATATAGAATCTCAAATATATAAATAGTAATTGTTGGTGGATTAAGGTTTTGACGATTTTTTGTATAGCGGTTTTTGTTATTGAGGCCTGTGTAAATTGGTTATAAGAGATTTTAATCTTGTCAACAAATGTATTACTTGTTTTGAGTTGAGTTTATTTTTACACATGAGCACACAAACAAATAAATACATGTCACAAACACATAATTCAGGCATACAGAGATGGTAAGACTCTCCCTAAGAATATAGACTAGTTTGACCTACAAATGAACTAAAGTAAAATTTAATAAATATTATTGTAATAAAGCACTATTGATTCTGAGCAAAATAAAAGTAGGTCATACCATTTAATCCACATGGGTTTCTTAAGTTTAAACAAAACTACAATAATAAATCGGTTGTTTGTGAACTTAAAGTAGCAAGCCCAATGACTACAGGATGGGACGCACAGAGCTTTAGAGCACAATATTTTAGCTATTTTAAAATATAAAATAGATTTATAGAAAACACTTTACAAATTCAACACTTGAAAGTCTTTAAGACCATGACTAAATCTAGAACAATGGAGCTTTAGGAGGCATCTTCTTAGAACAAATTAGATATAGTAATCTTTTATTATTTTTAAATGATTAATTACATGGATTTTTTTTTAAACTTACCACACACTTTCCAAAAGCTATCTTCGACTTTAATAAGTATTTAGTTTATTTCCCCCTAATTCTGAGCCACGTACATGTTGACTCACCAAACTTGATCCCTAATCTGACATTCATCAAGTGATAAAACCACTACGCCATTCCTGATACTTGTGATAAAACTAAAATCTTTCAGTGACTAACATATTGTAGCTCCATGTGATAGGTGTGATTAGTTTTGCGTACCTTTAATTAACCAATGCAAGTAATCCTTATGGATATGACAAAAGATAAAGAAGCCCAGAGACATGAATCGGTGACATATACATCATATTGTTATCATAACACTTAAGAATTAATGGTGATAGGTATTGATTAGAGTCAATTTCATAACTACGTAACAGGACAGCAGATGGTATAAAATAATAAACCTATGTCAGCTTGGTAAGTTTGCGACTTACCTGGTTTCAAAAATGTTGGTCTTGAATCTGAGGAAAACATACTATAAAATGTCAGTTTCCGCCATTGAGATTACCTGAAATTAAATGAAAGCAGTTAAAATTTGCTAGACCATCCCATATTTCCAAAAGTGAATTATTTAAAAATATTTTAAACCACTACTAGCCAACTCTTAAGTTAGTTAAACTTTTTTGAGAGGTGCACCATGTCTTACTATTCATCCAGCCTACCCACATATTCTTATTGATGAGGTAAGGCTGAAAAAAGTTGAGTTTAGAGGAAATGTATCCCTATTTTTGTAAAGGGTAAGTGGTAAATTACTTGGGTAAAAAAAACCTCAGTAAACTTTGCCGGGATGTGAACCTCAATCTCCTTGTTAGCAGTAAAAAAGACTATATGTATAACCGACTAACGTATTTGTTTGCACATGGGTGTGGTTAACTGGCTGAACTAAATAAATAATTAGCTGGTGAAGTTTAAGGAAATACAGTGGCATTCACCAGAAGAAATAGGATGAAAACCATAATGTAAAAAAAATATACTATTCCCCAAGATGGGTTAGAAATTGAATTCAATTCTCCAATATTCCTCGGACTTTCTTCAACTAATCTAGCCTTTCTAGTATATTTTATGTGTCAGCACACAATTAACACATAAACTTAAGCCAAGTCAGAATACACCCAAACTCAAGAACATGAAATTGTAATGTCTGAGACATAAATTATTATAACCCCTGCACAGCCTTAGCCTTGTCTCCTAGCCCAAGCCCCTTGGTCACAGGGGCAGGACAATTTCTAATCAACACAGCAAAAAAATATTTCCGTTGATGCTTCCAACTCATTCATTGCAATAATCTATCAGATAACTTGAGGTATCTATAAAAATTACTAAATGTAAATAGCCTATGTATTGCACTTAAAGCTAAATATAAAGTAGGATCAAATGAATATTTTTTAAGAAGATGCATCTACATATTATATTGACAAAAAAAAGTATTTAAGTAAAGTTTGAATTTTGTTCAACAATAGTATCTGTAATGATGGGAAATTTAATTTTTATATGTTTTTTGGTGTTAGACTAGACTGCTGAAGACAGGAAGATCAGGGTTCAATCCTGGTCGGGTGCTATAAGGGTGTTTTTCTTAATAGTTTTTCCACTCTCCCTCCACACTAATTCGGGAGAATTTCCTCTCAATTAACCCTTCCTAACCCTTAGCCCATTAGTGTAACTAGGACATAGGTGTATAACCTGAACAGCTAGTAAGACGCGGTGCTAAAAAGAATGTATTAGTCGTATTATCATTAAGTTGGGAAAGGGAGGTTTATATACATATGTAGAAAAGGTGTACATTTTATTGTGTGAAATATCTCGCACTCTACAACAGTGTTACGTTAACAACAACTTAGATTAAGATTCTGGTAATAAGGACCTTTTAGAAAACACAAAACTAAAGTTACCGATATTTTTTGTGGTCAACATTAGTAACATTTTACTATTATATTAGTGTTATTTTATAGTTATCGATAATATATATATATATATATTAATAATGACAGCTGTAGATCATATGACTTGATGTACGAGTATATTAAAATTGTTTTAGTAACTCTAGTAACTACCAAATACTGTTCCTCCTAACAAAGTCAGATTATATGAAAACATGAAAGTAGCTCTAGTAACTTTTTTCTATGTTCATTCTTAATATATTAGATTGGTGTTATAATACTAGAACTCAAAGCGAATTGAATACATAATATTTGACAAGTACTTCCAAACAAGTTAACAACTACAATGTGGACAAAGGACTTTTGAAATGGTTCATCTACAAAATTTGGATGAAAAATTAAATCATAGAAAATAATTGTACATATATCCTCCAAACATTGAATAAATTATATTTAGTACATTATTTTTGATAAATATTTCCGTCAGAAAGAGTAAAATAAGTCGGAGTGGCTGGAGTTCAAGCTTAAAACAGTTAGTTGGTCACTACAGAGACCTATAACATCAAAAACAAAAGAGTTTTCCTTGACATTCAGAGGTTCTCCAAGACAAAATATCAAACAGTTATTTATAGCCAAGATTTTTGTCTAAATTGTTTGTAAACATAATGTTCTTTGTTTTTTTATAATTTATGGAAAAATAATGGTCCTGAAAATTGTATGGTTTCCTTGTTTCTTTAACTTACGTGTTGAATAATTAAAGCAAGATAAATCCTGTAACTATCAAAATATAATTTGTTATTTGCGCTTTAAATTATTATTATTATTATTATTAGTAGTAGTAGTAGTAGTAGTAGTAGTAGTAGTAGTACCGCGTCTTACTAACCGTTCGGGTTGTACGCACTTACGCTAATGTGTAATGGTAGGGTGATTGTGAGATGAAATGGAGGAAGTAGTAGTAGTAGTAGTAGTAGTAGTAGTAGTAGTAGTAGTAGTAGTAGTAGTAGTAGTAGTAGTAGTAGTAGTAGTAGTAGTAGTAGTAGTAGTAGTAGTAGTAGTAGTAGTAGTAGTAGTAGTAGTAGTNAAATCTGTGCCGGGACCGAGGATTGAACCTCGGCCGCCAGCACAGAAGTCTGACACCTTACCCCTAGACCGCCAGGTCACCTGCACTTTAAAAACTGTCAAATTAATATGGACTTAATATTTTAATTTAATTTTTTTTCAAATATTTACTAAACTTATATTTAAGGAGTATTTAAAGTGTAATTTTTGAACCAAATGAATTAATTAGTGCATGACTTGCAAATAAACTTAGCTTTAGGACCAACAGAACACCCAGTTTCCTAAACATTAATTTATCATAGAAAAAAAGGTTGGGTTTCTATTATTTCCCCAATAATAATTTTTTGACCATGCATGACTCAAGCTTGGTGAATGGACACATTGATGAATGAGCTAAGGTGATGAGTTTTAAAAAAATTACTTAACTTGCAATATTTGTAATACCTTGAGGCAGTGATTCCCAATCTTTTTTGTTTGGAGGAACGCTTGAAATATTTGGTAGTCTCGAGGAAACTCTACCTGGCTGACACATATTAGGTTTAACTGTATAAAATTATCTCAATGTGGGGATATGGTATATTGAAGTGGACTGGATATAATTGGTTCAAGATAGGGAGTGGTTGTAATGAGGTAGAATGGATAATACTAACTCAAGATAAGGATAAGTGGCATACTTTGTTAATGGGGCAATGAACTTTAAAGTTTCTAATGCCATAAATGTAATGAGGTAAATTACAAAATAGACATGTAAACCAATAAGGTTTGTAAATTATAATTGGCTTACACGTTCAAAAAAATATTCTAAGAGTATTTAATCCCTATTTATATTTACTAACTAATATCCTTCGATTCATGAACTTGGCTTTTCAAAATTCTTACTAACCTCACTTTTTATCATTATTAGAGGTACTCTCTTGATCTTTTTCAGATATACGAGTCCTCTTAATATATTCCCACAATGCCCAAAAATGACAAATAACCAATAAAAAGCACGCTTTTGCAAATTCTCACAAAACCCTGGGCAGGGGTTCACAGCACCCTGGTTGGGAATGATTGCCTTACAGCTACAGCCATGGTCATACTTGGTCGCTACAACAAAAACGGCGCAAAGAGGATGGCAGCATGCAGTGCCATAGGCCTATTGTTATGAGGGCGGTCATACAACATGACTACAACGTGACATGGTGATGGCAGCAGTTTTCGTCACCCAGTACAAATACTAAATAATATTGCTGATATTCTGGTGACTATGATCATACAAATTCTTTAAGGCCAGAGAGTTAGTCAGAGCTAGTTGATTTAGACAGAAAGTGAAAAGCAGGCATACTTTTATACTTTTAGTGATAATTCTAAAACTATTTGGTTATACCTAAACCTTTAGAGTAGCAAACAAAGCTGTCAATGTATACTCAAAAATTAAGTCTTAGGAATACATTAAATAGTATTAGCAGCATTATAGCTTCCAAAAAAACCCAATTTTACTTAACTAAGTATAATAGGCTCAAATGTCCCACAGTAAAATGAAAATTATAGTCGGAAACTTGGGTGAATCATTTTTAATGACGAACATTTGTGAATATCTGAGCCCTATGACAATATCTTAGGCGGAATTAATCTAATTTAATGAGTAATATGGACTTTAATATAATATTTGTGAACAAAAAAAATACTTATCACCGACCCAAAAATGCACCCAATTCCAAAGACAATGTAAATTAGTTTAGGTACCAGCAGCTAAAATTGAACTAGGGTCCTCTTTAACCCATTCTAGTTGTTAGGCTATAAGGCTTACATTATTAGGCCTAATATCTGTCTGTGTAAAAGTCATACACACAAGCACAAAAATCTGTTGCTGTGCATGAAAGGAAAGAACTACTACACCAGGGCCTATTTTTAGATTAGCTCAAGTGTATGTGTGTGTGGTTAGAATCCAGGTTTGGCTGAAGAGCTCAACCTTTAAAACTCACACAGCCAAATGAGATAAGTTGAGAGGAAATGGGACATTTTATTCTCCTATCGAGTTTCCCGTTCCGCCAATTGTCACATGTGTATGTGGTTCATGTCGCATTTTCTAATTATCACAAACATGTGCATGTGTATTCTCATCAACATTCAGATTGTACAAAATAGACCAACAGGATGATGTTTCTCCTGTTAGCACAATTGTATTTATCAGGGAGTAGAACCAAAATATTTATCAGTTCTGGTTCATTTAATAAACATTTTAAGGTTCCATTTCAGTTAGATAAATAAGTTATAATTATGTTTGGTTCTTAATTAGGTACTGGTTCTGGTTCTAGCTATTTTAATTATTTTTAATTTACAGTTATACTACCATTATAAAATAAGAACATTGAAAAAGATATTAAAAAATAGTTTACAACAAAATAGAAGATGCTTGTTTAAAAAATGAAAAGCATAAGCAAAATAATTGCACAAATTATTTATCATTTAAAAATCAGCTTATTGTATACATTTTTATCTTCCACATCTCAAAATAATTTCATCTCATTTTCAAATTAATAATTAAAAACATTTTATTGTCTAATCATATTTCTAATTGAAAAAACTCCCAAAATGAATTATCTGTTAGTTTGAAGCAGGCAAACTAAATAAATACTTAACTCTTAGAGATAAGGAAATTGTCTTTCACTTCAGTTATGTTTATGTACATGAAAAAAATATTTAAAACTTGACTAATAGACTATTAAAATATTGCTATGGCAAAAAATTTCATTTAAATTCTAACATTTTTAATTTGATATGTTAGTACTTTCTATAAGTTCTTAATTTGAACTAAGAAGAAGTAAATTATTTTACAGGATTACAATATTTTATGTTTCTATTTACTTTACCTCAGTAACCTTACTAATGTGCACACTGATGTCAATGTCCATTATATTTAAACAAATTTCACCTTGGGTAATATTAATTTTACACCATAGAAAAAATTATTTAAACAATTAGGTATTCATCAAACAAAAAATAACTTCATCACTGCACCCAATGAACACATTCTCTAGACTTATTCTAACATGATATTTGAAGATAGAGAGAGTGAAAAGATTTACAATTCGCGACCCTTCACCCTGCTTTTACTCCTCCTTCTAAACTGGTCAATCAACCTCCACATAAATGAGGAAAGCACTTAATATGTTATTCCTTCGTATTTAACTTAGACTGGTTGTACAAGTGGGATAGCTCTCATTTCTCAGTTACTCCCCTCCCCCTCTTTTAAATATGGGTGTCACTTAAGAGCTAAATAAAGCTTCCTACATTTTTGACCTAGAAAGTAAAATGATAAAACCCTACACAATGTGACAATAATCATTCCTTACTAGTGCTTACTGCTAAGTGCTCATTGACACTTATAATCCCCTTAAAAATATAAATCCAAACTTGACCAAAAGTCCAGATAAAAGACAGTACTCGTATTTCAAAGTAGAATTAAGTTGAAGAGTCAGAAGGGCATAAATGCAATTTTAAAAAATAAATACAAGAATTTAGAACCTTAAAAACCGATAAGAACTTTATGAACTTAAATTTAAATATGCGTCGATTCTAATTTTGGTTCTATTGTTTTATTACTGTTAGGCCTAATTTTGCTTATCAGTTCTGGTTCGACTCCCTGATATTTATAACATTCCCAAGATAAACTATAGAATTGGTTCTGAATTGTGATCAGCGAGACTAGACTGGTTGGACTGTGGACAGAGAAATTATTTTAACAAAACATAGGGTTACAATGAAAATGTTTATTTCTTATGTGTGATCAATATTTACTAGACTCCAGAAGCACCAAAGTAAAACAAACTTTTATGTTTGAGTAAGTAAAAAGTTACCTTGACCGACTAAATGTGGTTAGCTGAGTTCGATCTAGATGGGAAAGTAGTTTTTTGACCGTTATAAAAGTTAACAAATTAATTTTAATAACCATGTATATATTTTTATTAAGTCATGTATATAAAATGGTCATTTTTGATAGCTAATATCAACAGGCCTATGGTTATTACGAATGGTAAAGGACAATGTTAACCACAAACAAAATATGTTTTGTAGTTCCTTCATACAGAATCCTACTAGAATTTATGCTCCAAAAGGCAATCAATGTTAGGAAGTAGCTCGCCAGAGAGAAATGTATAGTCACCATATATGTAATGGGAGTATATTTTTAAAGTCTTGTCTTCTGCAGTCATTTAATTATTTACAGTTTTTGATGGTAATTTGTTTATTTCCCATAGTTGATTATATAGTGGTTTAGATTTGTATTAAATTTACCTTAACTATAATAGTATGAGATATGTTTATTTTTACTTTAGAGGTTTTTTTTTAGTGTTTTATAACCAATATTGTGTCAAGTTTGTACAAGCTGAAACTTAGTATAAGTTTGGTTACCTATATGTTACGGTATAAACAGTGCTTGGCCAGACAAGGATTTGATTATGAAAATAGTGATGGACTCCTTTTTAGTGCTACTCGTCTCTCTGCCCATCTGAGCACTCTCATCTTGAACCATTATCACAGGAGAATTTTAAGTATAAAAGAAATTCAATAAAAATGTTCATGATTTGGGAGAGATCAATATGGACCAATCCATCCACGTTCAAAAATTTATGTTTAAAAGGGATTTTTTTTTCCAATCCTATTTTTAAAGTTGAATCTCATGCCGTTCCTTATTTTGTGTTTCACTAAATATTGTCGGTTTCCCCGCTGTGTCTAACAACCCATTCGGGTTATAAGCATTTTAATAACACCATTAGGTTAGGGATGAGAAAGGTATATTATATAGGTAATGTACCCACATTTGCACATGAAGAGAGAGAGAGAGAGAGAGAGAGAGATAGTGGAAATTCTATTTAGGGAGAAATAACTCAGTAGCCTACCCTTGATAGGGATTCCAACCCCAGCCTTTGTGTCATTGGCAACCCAAACTGATGATTCCAATATTCGACTTTGTGTGCCTGCTGATGTTGCTGTTGTGTGGTTGATGTGGACATTCATATAAAAGTTTCCAGCAGAATGCACAACATTATATTTTTTTATGAAACAAGTAAAATTCTATAAATTTGTAAGCATATTTGTGGAATAAGGAAAAAGAATACAGTTGGGAAACTTAGGCTATTAATTATACATTAAGTTGTTTACAGCTCTCCTGGTGTAAAGGAATATAAAACTCGGAATAGGATGCAAAACAACAGTTTTACCAGTTGTTATTAAGGTTGTTCGAAAACAAGGTAATTAGGAATATATTTGGTCAAAAAAGGGGATGACAAACAAAAAATAATAGTTATGGCTGTTTGTTTAAAAGCATATATATCCAACTTTTTATACTAAAGCTATGAAGGTAGTTTCACCTTTTTACTCCATACAGGGTGACCTGGCGGTCTAGGGGTAAGGTGTCAAGACTTCTGTGCTGGGGGTCCAAGGTTCAATCCTCAGTCCCGGCACAAATTTATCTGATTGCCAAACACTTCCTTCACCTCTGACAAGACGTGTATTAATCACGACTAAGGAATGTGTGGAATGCCAGGCCTCCACCGTGGTTCGGATCCCACGCTAAACTGTAGGTCCTCCATTTCATCTCACAATCACCCTACCATTACACAACATTAGCGTAAGTGTGTATAGCCCGAACGGGTAGTAAGACACGGTAATAATAATAATCTATACACCCCTGTAGTTGGATTTTCAGTGATGACAGTCCATTAAAACCCTAATTTTAAAACAAACTGAAATTGTCGAGTTCAGTGTGCCTGAGAATGATGTGGACATTAATGACATCAGAATAAACAAAAAACAAGTTCAAATATAAGTTATTTTTATAAAATTATATTCAATAATTTGTTAAAGTAGTAAAAAAAAAATTAGATTAAAAAAT
>CABFOV010000078.1:245068-292252 GCA_902141375.1 Timema poppense
CCCCCCCCCCCGACTCATTTTATTGATTGTTTAATATGGATGTGAAACATGGTCTCGTACATTACATAACAAACAAAAAATTAGGATGTTCAAAAACAAGGTGCTTATGGAGAATCTTGCATGTTATAAATTGGTAACTGGCCGAATGAGTTCCAAATGAGTATATATGATAAAAAATGACCCCCTCCAATAAAACCTTCCCCTCCTAAGAGACAGAAATATATCTGCTTTGGCTTTCAAGAACTCACTTAAGAGTAAGTCTTTCCAGGGTTAAGATTCAAATGCCAATTGACAACTGCGCCAGCATAGCAAGTTAGATTAACTTGGTGAGAATACTAGGCAAGCTTCTTTATATTTCCAGGACCTGTGACCTTAATGAAACATATACTCTTATTTGGAAGTTGAGTCCTACAAATGGAGATGGGGGTGAAGGATCATCATTTGGGTTTTAAAATGAGATAAAACGTTAAGTTAAATTGACTCTACAATTACCTGTAGTCAAGCATATCAGATAGGGTATATCAGCACAAAAAGGTGTTATAGAAAATGATGTTTAAAAACTATCGACATCATGAGATGTTCATCAAGCTATTTTAAAAACCTGACCTCCTAAAAGCAAGAATCAACTATCTAATAGTTGATAAATAATCGTCAATTAATTTTAAATACATTTAAAAGCTTAACACAATACAATTTTTTACATCCAGCACTGTTTCCATCATATAGTTTGGGTTGTTAGCACAATAAGACAAAAAGTAAATAAATAAAAACAAACTGCTATATAAAATGTAATTTTTATGTGTAGAAGTAAATATTTAATAGTTTATAAAGTAACCTATTCAGTCAAGAGCAATGAAATATTTACATATTCATCCATAACAAGTTATTACATCAATTTTTTTTTAAATTCTTGCAGTTAATAGGGTTGAAAAATTTGAGACATCAGTTAAAACAACTTTTAAAGGAAATGTTAAAAAATAAAAAAATAATAAAAATATGTTTTTAACCAAGACACAATTAGAATCAATTTTGCCGATAAAAAAGTTGTTTCATTCAAAAATGTTTCAATAAACAGTTCCCCTTCAACAAGATATTTGGTTCAAAAAGCTACGAGGATACTGGGGAGTGGAGGAGGTCACATAATGATTAGTTACATACCCTGTATGTAACACAATACATTGTTAGGATAAGCAAGTTTCTTAGATTACATTGGGCAGGACATGTCGAGAAAATGGAATCTAGAACCATGTTCAGGGTATTGGCTGGCATACCCAGTGGGAAGAGACCATTGGGAAAACATGAATGCTAATGGGAGGATAACATTAGAATGGACCTGAAAGAGATAATATGTAATGAGGTGGACTGGGTAGAATTAGTTCAAGATAGTGGTAGGTGGTATTATATTGTAAGTGTGGCAATTAACTTTTGAATACCTATTGATGTCAAAGACTAAATTCGTATGTGACTTTAAAAACACATGCAATTATATCTACTAGCTATTTCATTCAGAAGGAATCATAAATCATAAGTAAAAGAGCTTAAAGAATAGCAAACAATGATAAAATACAGCCTTCCTGATATTTGTAGATAAAGAATAATATAAGATGGTTGTATAAGTTGTGATTAGTTTAATAGATCATTACTATTTATCTACTTAATGATAAGATAAAATCAAGTTAGTGTTTTTTGTTTGTTTTTTTAAATATCAATATAGAGTGACGTTCAAATCTATGTCAAATGTACATAGGGTGATTTTTCCTCATGGTTTATCATGCTACCTCAACACAACTGAGGATGAATTTCATCTAAATTATAACTTCCTCCTCCCTATCCTATTGGTGTAAATAATCAAATAACCTGGAGAATAGTAAGGTGCAGTGAAAAAGCATCTTTTTTTTTTGTCACAAATTCCACTTAATCTAATCACACAAATTAATCTAAACACATTTGAGCTTCCCCCCAATACAGTTAAATTAAGATTAACAAACTATGGTAGGGTTTTAGTACAGTATTCCTAGGTAGAAACTTATAGGGTACGGCCAAACTTAGCGAGCGACTAAAAAATAAAATAGAACACATTGGTGGTAATGAGAGGTGACCAAACTGGAGCACGTAGGCGCTTGAAAGATAGAACTGGTTCTATTTTTCGAGCGCGTGTTGGTTCATTGAGCGCTAGGAAAACTTTGCATTTTGACATTTTTATTACTATCGATTGGTTTAGCAAAATTGATACTAACGGCCTAATTTAATTGGTAAGATCATTAACCATACCCACTATACATACATACCATGCTATATATATGTATGTATGTAAAACTGATACATTAAAATACTTTAATATAGTAATCAAGATAGGCCTTTACAAATAAGAATTCCCATTAGCATGGGGAGAGGATGGGAAAACCACAACAATAAATCACTTGTCAAAAACCACCCTCAGTCCACTGAGCCAAGATTCAAACCTTTGCCTCCTCGTCCACAACTATCAAGCGCTATCAGCTAATCACATGCTCACTTGCTAACCAGTTTGGCCACCCAGTCACTTGTGGTCTGGTCAGTCTGGCTAAACCCTTAAAGTAGATCTAATACAATTACTAGCCGTGAGATAAGATTCTTATTTTTATTTTATTTGTTTAGCACCGCGTCTTACTACCTATTCAGTTTACACGCTTAAATACTAATTATGCTATTGGGCATTTGCATGGAGGGAGAATGAAAACCATTTAGGATAAACCACACCTTAATCTTCTCGTCCTCGGCAGTCAAGTTCAACACAAAACTAACACGTTAGCTAACCACGCCACCAAGGCGAGTCGATAAAAGATTATTCCTATGAAAACTGGATTAGAGCCTACTAACTAGTCATATAAATGTTATCAATTTTTAAATAAAATAATAGAATGGCTTTAATGGCAAAGTTAAGGCTTCCACCTACTATTACAAGTGACCAAAATTGACATTTAAATGATAATCGCAACTAAACAATTGTATACAATAAATATAAATATGATTAAATAAAATATATTGTTAAAAGTTAAAACAGTTATTTTTGAGTCACACCTAAAGTGAAGCTAGCACATATGTGCGCGCGCACACACACAAGAAAGTATTATAAGAGTTTCAAACTCTTTAAGGATCTGTGTAACTATCTTTTCAATGTTGAATATATCTTGGGCACAGACTTAGACAAGTTCATACATGTCAAAGACGTATCAGAAATTAATGAGTTTAGTTTCTGAGTTAATAGGGTCCTTCTTCAGTTGCAAATAAGTGCTGTACCAAGACAGATGTGTTGTCAACTTAAAGTGTTTTTTATAAATATATTAACATTGTGATAGACCTAGGCTAATACAAAGACAGATTTAGTTATTATTATTTCTTTTATAATTGCATGAAAAAAAAGTGAAGTTATCATTGAATAAGACTGCATTTAATCACGACTTAACAATGAATTAATCTTAACTAACATAAGGCTAAGTGTTTACCTAAACAAGTTTCAAACAAAAGTATGTCTCTCCTTCCAAGAGCCATTCCATAAAGCTCAACTCGTCAACATTCTCACAGCTGATGCAAACCGTATATACTTACATGTTTAGTTGCTGTCTTTATAAGTGAGTATCTTATAAATTCATATTTAAGCAATTTTTTATGTATAATTAAAGTGAAATATATGTTATTCAAATTGCTTAAGTTAACTACTAATTATTTTTTTCATTATTTGTTGAAGTTTTCCGGGCTATGTGCATTTATTTTACACTAATGGTGCAGGGATATGAGGATGCTATAATTTAGAGGAAATAATATATCATACTCAGTACACCCGGTTGGGATTCAAATCCTGACCCTTCTATCACTATAAAATTAAAAGAGGCCTTTAGTATGCATACCTAAATATGCAGGTAAATGTAATCCTAAAAAGGGTGTTTTACAAAGATAAAAAATATAGCTCTATCTTAATTCAAGACATCATTACTTGAGTGGAATTTAAATTTTCATATTGATTATACATCTATAAGAATATTGCTTGCAACCTTGAAGAAAGGACACAAAATGGAACATGTTGGGAAGTGATTCTGATGATCCCCAATATGAAAGATGTAGATCCTAGAATAGGGCAAGGACGTCTAAATGACTGACCTTGTTTAAAAGTTAGTCTTCTCTTTGGTGTACAGATTCAGAAAGAAAATAAAAAATAAAAAAATAACTTGTTAGTTGAAATGATGTGCAAGAAGTAAAGTGTTGTAATATAGGCCTAAAGATCAAAATTAAATTTCTTTATTTACATTAAAAACATAAAATCATATTCTGGTTTTTATTTTAAAAACTAAAATAAAAAATTCCAACTTTTACAGTCTTACTAAACTAGTGTAGGAATTAGGGTTACACAAAAAATTATGTCAGGAGACTGACCTCATATCTCAGTATGTGGGTTATCTAGAGAGCTAAGGATCCAATTAGGTGAAAAATGAAAACCTGAACGTGACCGAGAATAGAACCTGGGACTCTTGGCTTTGCGTGCCAATAATCTACCACTGATACATCCTGGTTTGTCTCATATTCAGGGCCGATTTGCACTATTTGTCGGTGTCTCAAGTCTCTGTTGTGATAGTTACCCACTGAATCAGTCTTGATACCTGAATCAAATTCGATTATGGTGAGTTAATAGTGACAACCTGGACATGGGAAATGAACCCTGGACCTTTAACTTTGGCTTTGGACCATTTACTTACAAGTTATTGTATTATAATGGTACATAGCTCTAAGTGGTCAATACTTTCACCTTTACCACACTTAGACACAATACATCATCAACTAGTGAAAAATTGCCCAAGATAGCGACAAACTATGATTGCACAGTGATAGAGCATTGGTGTGCAAAGCTAATAATCCTGTGTTTGATTCTCGTGTCTAGGTTTTTATTTTTCACTTAATTTAAATTGATTCAACTATCAGTACTCATCCTGTAGATAGCTATTATGTATCAGTTTGTGATACAAGGGGAATTAATAATAAAACTCCTTGGTTTAAGCTGTGATTTTATCCTCTTTAACATTTATATAAGTAAAATTGACAGCCACAGGATTGAACCATGGTGATTTTCTTATAAAGTTAAATTATTTTGTGAGTCATGATCTGACATAATGATTAGGTAAAAAAGGTGCATTAAATGCAGTTCACTAAAAAAAATTCATTACCAACTACATAGATATGAACATAGCCTAAATGAGCTCAGAACAGCACATTTAAGATCTTATCTCTACATGCTATTAGTGGCTTATAATGCATCCAGGATTTGTACCTAATATAATTACAGACTGTTCATGATAGGTTTTTTACCTGGATGACAGTTTGAAAATCATATGTTTAGGTTTTGTGTTGCCAACACTTGTAAAAGATCACAGTTTTGTTATAAATGTATTGATCTTTAATTACCTGTTATATATTACATTTAAAATAACAAAAAATTAAGTTATTCTTCGTTTTGAAACGTTATTGATTTTGTGTAATATAGTGCACACATCGATATCTTTTAATACAGGCATCGTATTTAATTGGAAAATAGAAAATTGTTGTCATTTTTTTTTACATACAATAAATGATTTTATGATTATCTTATAGTATTTTGAAATATTTAACTGAATACAATATTTTCATAAACTGCGCGTCAGCATCATTGTATACAATTTGTTTACCGTCATGTTCAATAATAAGGTTTAAATTCGTCAGTCGCTATTTTGAAGCTATGTTCGTTAGAAGGTTTTGTAAAAGTGGTGTGAATATTCTTTTTAAATGGAATGAAACTATAAATAAACTTTCTGTCCATTCTCAAAAAATATAGATAATACTGGCCTAAATTACTGTGATTAACTATCACATTAACATATTACCACTCGTTTTTATTACAGTCATCCAAAGTGATAGGTGTCAGCTAATGGCGTAGTGATATATTAGGGATTACTTCTAGTAACATTTCGAGCTGTCATCCAGGTAAACTTAGGTCGTAAATGAATTGTACATGTAAGTAATCGCATGCCCAAGTATTAATTTACCACTTGGTGGACTATAAAAACCAACTTCACATGATAAATTATCATCTCGGGGTTTTAACAGGGTCAACTCACCATCGTGAGGACAAATGAGGAGCTATTTGAATGAAAAAGTAGCGTCTCTGGTCTATAAAACTAATGTTAACAACCAGAGTGTTTGTTGTGCTGATCAAATGACACCCTCTATCTGCATAAGTTGGCACACCTTCGCCAATAGACGACAACCGCTAGATCGGTATGGCTCATTTGCGGACTGACACCATGGAATTTTTTTTAACGGAATTCTTGGGGAACTTTTAAGATGTTAATGTTTAAATACCTAAGAAAACTAAGAAAAAGGAAGAAAGTTGAGTTTAAAAGAAGACAACGTCCTTCAATGGATCATGTATCTAACCAATATGCAGATTTGGGGCTGTGTTTCCGAGTTAGATAATGTTTTAAATTTTTACTCTAAAACCACATTATGAATACAAAAAATCACAACCTACACTTGAAAACTGAACATGAGGACAAAATTAGGCAATTGCAGATAGGCTAAAATATTGAAAATTTTAGGCACTTTTTTCTAAACAAAATATTCTTAACTTATAATTTATTTTACTTGGTGAAAAATGACAACACAATGATTAAAAATGAGATGGGGAAAAACATGTTTTCTTCACGTTCTCACTTGAAGACGTCAAATTAACAAACTTCATAGGAAAATATGGAGGCAATTTCTTGGAGACAACTAAATTTTGTATAAGGTAAGTAGGCGATCATTAATGATGTATGTGTGATTAAAAGTATGTTTGAATTTAAATTTTTGGGGAAATATTGGGTTCCTAAACATATTCTGCACCCCTGTAATTGTTCGTCTACAGCAACCACATTTCACCTTTCCCGTAGGAAACCCAACTCTTGCAAATCAAGCCTATTTACCTCTTTGTCTTATTCAAAAAATCTTGAATATCAAGTAGGTCTTATTATTATTATTATTATTATTATTATTACTACTACTACTAGCACTGCATTATACTACCAATTCGGTTATACACAAGTAAACCTAAGTTAATTATTTGACATGGAGTAAATATATAAGTAACTTGCAAATGAACCTATTCAAAGTGCCACACCCAAGGTAAATGTATCATAAATATATTTAAACAGCCAAATTAATATTTATAGGAATTTTTAGGATAATAAACTAACTTTCAAACCTTGGGTAGTTCATATAATTGTAGTTCTTATGCAAGTGATCTTAGCCTGACCTTTCATGCTTTAATAATATGATAAATTTAAAATTTACAAATAATATTTATCAAATAAACTTAAACAATTTAATTTCCATAAGTTGTGATGACATCATCCACCCAAACCTGTCACGAGTCGAAATTATAATGGAAGTAAGAAAACCCTAATCTAACCAATCCTAACATTATGTTTCAATTGTATAGGCCTTGTAATTATTCTAGACTTGATAAGTCTTACTATTATTTGATTTGCCATCTACTTGAGTGGGCAATAATAACAATGAAATAAGCTAATGTGTATAAAGATAGCAATTTCGCAGGCTAATGTGTATAAATATAGTAATTTCGCATAAAAAGGCCTTAGTTTAGTTATACTGTCTCTCCTTTCACTCAAAAAACCATTAACAAACTAAGAATTGTCATTTTAATGTGTATAATACCAAGCTTTAATGTGAAACTGAAGTGTTGTTTTTCTAAAGATGTTCTAGTAGTTTATTTGTATTTAATTAATACACCATAAACCAAATAAGTTTTATTTTTCAGTTCTATCATCTGTAGCCTACTACTGTATAAGAAAGGCCCATCAAGATATTAGACTATGCAAATGGGTTGTGATGAAGTTTAGCTTAATTGGCAATTTCTGCAATAATGCTATCAATTCTTCCCATATTTTCTGCATAGCTTAAAACCTAGTTATTTTAAGCTATAATAATATTTTATCGCCAATAAGTTATTTCATTTGATTATATTATGAAATATATTTAGAAATACAATATCAACTCATACCGGTATATTCAAAGAATTGCATAGTTAACTGAGATCAGAAAAAGTCTATTTAAGATTAGTCCTAAATTAAAGATAGATTCGTGATATATTTGGGGCAGTAGGCCTATAAATAATAATTATTATTACAGCAAAGACAAAACAAAACCAAATTAGTTACAAAATCCCTATAAACAATTCTTCAACATAGATCTGATTTAATTCTGAACACAAAAGAAAAAACCTTTTCATTGTGAGTAATCACCCTTACACTAACAAAGCAAACCCTAATAGTTAAAATAATAATAGGTCTACTTACTCCCTCACTTTTTTAAAACAAGCTTCAGACACGTGCATGTCAATCAGTTGCCTCTACGTCAAATACGCCTCAACTTTGATCCGTGTGAAAAGCGATTGAAGTCATAGCGTAGGCGTACTAAAAAAATACTTTTATTTATTGAAAATAGAAATCTACGCACAATTCTAAACTGACAATTTTGCACCAACACATAGCTCGGGTCGGAAGTTTGATCAGCAGACGACGACGAATCACCAAATAGCCTTGATGTGCCATGGCCAATCACGCGCATTCAAAAACCATAACAAAACCAATCAATATAAAAAACAGGACCAAAATGGAAAAACAATTTTTAACTCGACAAGGCTTGAAAGTCAAAAAAATTCTTATTTTATAAAATACCGGAATTGAATTGAAAATATTTTATCACCAACAAATCAATAGCGTAATTTTATTAGTTTAAAATGTCCATGCATGACACACTTCTTTAGTAGATTATTTTCTATGGTTGACTAAGTTGTGAATTAAAACGAAAAATATTTAATTAAAGACATTTAAGTTGGTAATGGGCATGAAGAAACTGAGTAGGAGGGAGATAGAGAGAGAGAGATTTATTTTAAGGCTATTTTCAACACGCTCATGTTTTATAGTCAGCTCCTAGATGGCAGGATATGTTTCATATTTTAACATCTCTCTGAACGCTTCTAATGTTTGCTCCTAGGTGGTAGTAGGAGTCTGCAAGCTAGTATTTCTTATGAAGGGCCTGACTGGATTTTTATGATGAAAAAATGACCTATAAAAACGCCTAAAATTTCTATAATAGTTACTTCAAATTTTCAAAAATGTACCTTAAAATTTGATCAAAAACACGTAAAAATGCACACGACTAAATCAATCACGTACTAACAAATGTACATTTAAAAATACATATAATACAGTCTATAACTTACAAAATGGTTGTAAATAGATAAAACATGGATGATGGAATCATCTATTTATTAAGATAATATATTATAAATGTAATAAATCAATTTTAAAGATCTTATCACCTTGAATAAGACAATAAGGAAAATAAATTAGAGTAGACTTGAACAATAAAATGTTTATTACGGAAGGTCTTAAAATAGAGCTAGTACCTAATTAAAATTAATTAATCATCCACAAAATACACTAAGATAACAGGAATAAATGCATTAATAGAATAAATAGGAATAGGACCCCATAATAATACTAATAGGTAGCTTAGAATATCTTATGGCCGTCCAATGAAAAATTGAAATTGATTTATTTGATTACAAGATATCAGGCCAAAAGGACTAAAACCTATATAGAAATCATAAGAATAGAATAAATGATTTAAATTTTGTGTTTATACTCAATTATTACAATAATGTTTTTTTAATTATTATTATTAAGTGTGTTTATTTATTTTGTAAAAACATGCGCATGAATCCAACCGAATACGGTTTGTATGACGTCTCAACCACCTTTATTTTTTCTGGTTTACCCCCCAACCCCCCCTTATTTATGAAGAAAAGGCAGCCTTTTAGAAGCCCCATTTGTAAAATATTTTTAAGTTAGCTACAAACGCCGCTTACAAAAAATAAACATATAGACGTTTATTTTTATTAGTTACTATTGCTATATGTTTAACGTTTAAAGGAAAATAATATTTAAAAACCGATTAATTGTTGTAAAAACTTTGACTGCTTAAAGTGACAACAACTCAATAAATGGCCTAACATATCGTATTATGGTTTGACAAATGGATGTAAATTATAGTAGACCGAGTAACGTTTGCTAGCTGTCACTTATGCCATTACTATGCTGAGTAGACTGTACGTTTACCTAACCTAACTTTGAAAATTGAACAAAGAAATTCTTCTGTGAATGTGTTCTCGTGCTTTTAAATCTATTTCACTTAGATCTAATAATTCTGACTATCCATGCTTTGTCTATTTATTTAGTTATTTGCAAAATAGTAAGCAAGGAAGACAAAACAAAGACGTAAATTAAAACACACCCACATAACCAAACATATTTCTGGTTTTAAAATTTTTATGTTAAACTTGTGATTGTAATAATGTATTTTTGTTTTGTGATACTTTTAATTATTAATTCTGGTTGATCAAATCTTAACCATTTAATTTATATATTATCCTGATGAGTTAATTTATCACTATTTTACAATTTTTTGATGTATTCATCTATAGAGAAACATCACAAACAAACCAAAATTACGATGTCCTGTCTATTTACATATTCGACAAGACTAATGTCAATAGTATTTGTAGCCGACGATTTGCACTCGTCCATTACAGACTCTGCCTTAAATTAATATAATGAAGAATGGCGCAAGCTATCGTAAGGTTCCTGGATAGCTCAGTGGTTAGAACCATAACTTACTATTTCAAAGGACCCGGGCTCGATTTTATTGACCAGGTTTCATTTTATAATTTACAGAATTTGATATCTAGATGAGGCTATAGTCATAATTATCAAATAAAATAGATTTTCTATTTAATTCATCATTATATTTGGACTCGTAGGCCTACAATTGGAAGCTTATAGCCAACTACCGAGTCAATGGTGGCTACGTTATCCGATAGCTTGTGATTGATCACATATAATGTGTCCCGGGTTTGATTCCCGTGTCCAAGTGTCATTTTTTCAATTTACAGAATATCATTGGTATAGTTTAAATAGATCCAGCCCAAGGGTGGGTAACCTTATGACAATAGAAGGACGCATGTTACTTCGAGGATTCCTCACTAGGTCGCACACCTCATGTACAGTAAATTTTGCCAAAATATGATATTGCGCCAACCATAGATAATGGTTCATCCATAAACCACGTAACGCCGTTGGAGGGGGGAGCTCTTAACTTCTACATGGTGCTACATGGGGGGAGGGTGGGCAGTGTGTTACGTAAATATCTCTTATAATTAGATTATAATGTTTAAGAAATTATTTTATATTCATAGGTGACCTGGAGGTCTAGGGGTAAGGTGTTGGTCTTCTGTGTTGGGGGTCTGGGGTTCAATCTTCGGTCCCGGCATGGATTTATCTGATTGCCAAACCTTTCCTTCACCTCTGACAAGACGTGTAATAATCACAACTTGTGAATGTGTGGAATACCAGGCCTCCACCGTGGTTCGGATTCTGCGTTAAACTGTAGGTCCTTCATTTCATCTCACTTACAAATTAGCGTAAGTGCGTATAACCCGAACGGGTAGAAAGATGCAGTGCTAATAATAATAAAAATAATAATAAGTTTATATTCAGGATTTAAAACGTATTTTATATATATATATAATTATATATATATATATATATATATCTGTTATAATTTTTAACAATATGCTTTAAAAATAACTATTATTAATTTTAGTTAATTAAAATACACAATGTTGAAGTGTGTATGGTTTTTATACAGTGAAGAAACATAATTTATTTTAAAAAATGTCCAAAAAGGCCGTATCAAACATCTCAAAAGGACGCATGTTGCTTAAAAGCCTCAGGTTCCTCAACCCTCCTGATCTAACATATACACAAAGCTTAAATCAAGTACGGTGTGTTTACATATTTTTAAATACTTCATTCTCACTTGAAAAAAATATGTTTGTATTTTCTAAAAGGCCTTTCTTATTAAAATTTAACCGTCTTTCTTAGCCCGTTTGTATGAATATCTGTGGAAAATCCGAGAGGGTAGTTAAATGTGCATCAGACAAATGCAAACTACTCATTCAATAATAATGATAATCCAATATTCAACGTACGGAGGCTGTGGGACTCCCAACAGACCATTACTAGGAGAAGTAATTCCTTTATGCTTGTTTTTCATGTATGTCATGTCAAACACACCCGTTTTAATTAACGTTTCACAGACTTTTAAAATGTTGAACGCCGTTGTAGTTACTTTGGACAGAGTAATTCCCCCTCAACCCTCGACCACGGGAATATTTTGCAAAGGTAAGAGACAGGGAGGTTGACATTTAGACCACATGTCCACCGTAGCGGGTCTACTTTTTAGTACTGTATTCGCTAGAGATGACATTTTAGTGGTAACAATAACCATAACCATGGTGCAGTGGTCAGTGCACCCGGCTACGAGCCTAAGAGTCCCAGGTTAGATTCCCGGCTGGCACCTTAGGTATTTTTCCCTAAAGAGGAACTACCCCTACGTTGACCTAGATTTGGTTGGTCAGGCTTAAGTTGGGTTGTAAGTGCTTCCACTGGTTTCACACCTTCATACTCGTTATCACCATCACCTCATCTTATCGGAACATGGAAAGAGCCTCCACGAAAAGGATGTACGATTAGTAGATTCTGGTGTCCCCTGGGCAACGGATCATTAGTACTGGCTAATATTTTACCTACTTGGCTAAAAATTATGTATTACAGACGTGAAATACATCATATTATATGTATGTAAAAATTATATATATATTTAATATATATTTAAAATTATATATATATATATATGTAAAAATTTCAGAACATTGGATCGCAGGAAAATAGGATGCAATCTTAAGGTAGGCTGGGAGGGGATGCGAGGAAAAGCCAGTGTGTCTGCAGTTTTTATGGCAAAACTTTTTTGACTGAAATAAATTAAATATTGCTTCAGTACAAATATATATATTTTAATTTTCTCCACAAGGGGGTATCAACAGTTTTTGAATATATGTTAACGGTATCCTGGAATTTAATGACAACTTTTTATCTTAATTTAAAAAGTTTCTTATAAAATGCCACTATACTCATGATAGATATTCAACAACTGTTGATATCAACATGTGGAGAAAATTAAACTATTATGTTTCTACTGGAGCAATATTTTATATATTTTGGGCCGATAAATGTTTTGCGTTGTAGTTAATACGTTAATGTGGGGAGAAAACTGAATTCGTTGTTATTGCTTTATTGTTTCTTATTTGATAATATTTTGTTTTAGCCCCACGTCTTACTACCCGTTCGGGATATACGTGTACTCACTACGCTGATAGCTTTAGGGATTAGGAAGGCTATATTTAGAAGAGGTATACCTTCATTTGAGTTTAGGAAGAGTGGAAAATTATTTTGGAAAAAACTACCTCAGTACACCCGTCCGAAGCTCAAACCTCGATCTCCCATCGTTGGTAGTCTAGTCTACTGCGAGAGTGATGCCTTAGACTATGCGGCCCTGGAAGTGTGTTTGATAAGGTTCCCGGTGTTGGCGTCATTATGATAAACTCAATTGAAGTGTAATCATTATAATTTTAAATGTCTCTATTGAAATCGTTACATTTAAATTAGTTTTTACTGTGATTTAAAAAAATTAGGGCCCTAACGACCTCATTGTGTAGACGGACCTCCAAAGCGTAAAAATTAAAATAATAATAACATTTAAATTAGTGCCATATTTTCTGAAAAATCAAGGAATACCATCTCATATAGGCTATCTATTATTCGTCCGGAAAATCAGAATATTCACATTAATGGGGTAGAGATGACAAAATAAGATTTAGAGAAGGTGGTTCCATATCAGCGTAGAAGCCCGTAACTCTTTAGAGGGAAAAACTCATTACAACCTATCAGAATTCGAACCTCAACCTCTCCATCACTAGCAAACCAGGCCAGACGAGATTCGTATCACGGTGCTCATGTCCACCTATTCGGTTTGAAATTGATTATTTCCTCAAAATGGAAATTTCTGGATGCGTAAAGTTATTCAACAGTTTTTTTAAGGTGTCAGAGCACCTTAATTAATTTGGCAGTTTGTGTAATTCTTTATGTTTCTAATTAAACTATATAATACGTGTAACACAAGTATCGGTATATTAATTATACTTCAGACATCCTTAACAATAGGTGTACCGTAGTAAAAATGTTGTTAAATTTTTTAACTTCAGGCACCCCTGGTGTTACGCGTACAAAAGTGTAATTTCATTTTTAATATTCTGGACAACCCTGGCGATACTTATAATAAAAGTTTGATTACATTTTTAATATTTTAGATAGCCCTGGCGATACGCGTAGTAAAAGTGTAATTGCATCTTAAGTACTCTGGATAACCCTGGCCATAGCCAAGCCAAAAAAGCAAAGCCAAGACAATAATATCAAAGACAAGCCAATAAAAGCCAAGTAAATAAAACCATATCCAAGCCTATAAAAGCAAAACCACGCCTATAAAAGCAAAGACAAGCCAATAAAAGCCAAGCAAATAAAAGAAAACCCAAGCTAAGCCAATAATATCAAAGCAAATTCAATAAAACCATAGACAAACGTATAAAAGTAAAGTAAAGCAAAGCCAAGCCAATAAAAGCAAAGTCAAGACGTAAATTAAAAGTGTACTTTACATTTATATACTTCAAACCCCTGGCGATACGTGTAATAAAAGTGTAATTACATGTATATACTTCAGACACCCCTGGGGATACGTATAATAAAACTTTATTTATATTTTATTTTATTTTTCAGACAGCCCTGGCACTGAGTTAATAATTTGAAAGAATTTTTTTTTGTAAATCGTAAGATTTAAATAGTGCCTGTGTGTGTTCAAAATTTGTTCGAGATCTATGTTGTATTATATCCAAGGTGTTTAGTAAAGATACCAGCAGAGCCAACCATTTAGTCAGGTTGCTTACTAGGTTTACATTTAACGAAGATCAAAGCAGAGATAATGGGAATTATTGATGAACCCTCCCACCACTCGTTTTCCCCAGCTTAACCAAAGGTCATTATACAATTCCCTTTATCATAAATATTGACACTCACGCTGCAAATATTTTTAGAACAGATGACATATAAGGGTGTAGAGTTGAAACAGGTTTTAAACTTTTGATCTATTGATAAATGTTATAACATAATCAATACAGATTATATTTGATAGTAGCTTTGTTTTATCTGACAGATTATCGGTAGTACCTTTACAAAATGACCAAGATTATACGAGTAAATATCAGTTATATCTAAATATGTCACAATACCTGTTTTTCTCGATTTTGGTTCCGATTCAACCTCAATTTTTCGATTCTTAATTTCGATATTTGAACATTTCCTATTTTATCATTTTACCGACCTCATATACAAACCTATTTATTCAATTTCATATCATAGCAAAAAAAACCCACTAAAAACGCAAGTCTTTTTACCTAATAGGTTCATTGAATCAAAATATATAGCAATTAACAGCAAATAAACAGTAGTAATTAAGAAATAATCGACTACTACTTATTTTGGATTTTTTCGTTTTGCCTAGATGACAGTAATTTAATTGATAGCTAGGAATCGAAAGTATTGAGAATCATAATATCAATATCGACTATCGATTATCTCGATACCAATAAGAATCGAGGTATAAAGGTATCGAAGAATTGAATTTGACAGCCCTACTTATTTCACATTATTTTTAATTTCTTAAACAGAGAAAGTATTTTAATTGTGAAATATTTCTACTTTAAGATTATAATGGATATTCACATCTGCTGTATCGCTGAACCTAAAAAAGTGGCTCTTACAATTCTGTCTGTTTGTATATCTGTACCTGAGGATTCAGCCAAAACGGTTTGATGGATTAAAACTTGATAAATTATATGATATATGGTTATATTTCATGGCCAAGTTGTGAATTTTATTTTAGTTTTAGAATGGCTCTATAGTTATTTTGCTCAAATAGGATAATTGGGGAGTATTTTACACTATATATAGTATTGTAGACCTTATTTTTTTTTAAGGAATTGTATATAAGAGTAATTTATTTAGGATATATTTTTGAAAATTTGAAATTTTTCCAAAGTAGCTTTAAATTTTTTGTTTAAAATGGTTAATTGGAGAGTGCCTTACATTATAGAAAACGATGTTTATTTAATTTTTAAGTGAAAATGTCATTCGATGCTAGTTTATTGATAAATGACTGTGTAAAATGTCACTCCTTATACGTATACTCGTAAATGATATTTAAACTACTCTAGTGTGGTAATAATGAGGAAGGAAGTATTTTAGAGGTAATCTACCCGCATTTTCGTGAAGGTAGAGTGGAAAACAATTTTTTAAAAAACTTCAAGCCACCTAACCGAGATTCGAACCTTGATCTCCCCGTCATCGACAGTCTAGTCTAATGCGAGAATGGCACGTCAGATCCTGGGTCCACCGAAGCGGGTATCTCATAGATGAAGCCGTTTCTAGTCATATATATATAATCTTCTTTCGTTTTTTACCTCTCTCCATTATTCTACTTTTCGGAGATGTTTCATTTGTAGTAGAGAGTCATATTATTATATCTGTATAAAATGTAATTTAAGGAGACAGTGAGATCCCGTTATAAACATGATTTTTTTAAACTTTATCGTATATTTTAAAAGTTGTATCTCATAGTATATTATTGTTGAGTGAATAAAGTCGGACGTACGTATTTAATTAACGTACTAAAAAAAGACCGTCGTCACATCACTGCTTTCACCTTATCAGAAAATCTCTCACTTCCACTGAAGTGCGGTGACCGCACACAACACAAATCTAATTCATACCCTACGCATACAAACCGTCAATTGAAGCTGATTATTTTTAGAACTTCTGAATAAACTTTAATATCATCATTTAACTATGGCTTGCATGTATTGGGACTCATATGGTATATGGCGTCACTCTCTCAATTAACTCGATTGCCAATGACAAAGATATCAAGGTTCGAATACCGGCTGGATTAGATTTAATTTTGGCACTTTTAATGGTAGAAGGGGAAGACAAAAAGATATAATTGTAGATGATAGAAATGTGTTAAAACGCACTGGAAAAGTGTTTCAATTTTCAAGGAGTGGATTTTAATTGAAATGTATTCCTGGCTCCTCAAAGAGGACTGTGCTATCAAAGTCTTGCTATTTCTTTTGATGTCTCGTGTTCGTGTTCAATCGTGGACTTAAAATAGAGTACCGATAGGACAGAGATAGAGTTATCTGGTATCCGGTCTAATCAGGAATCCTCAAATGCTGACTGCTAACAATCGATCCGATAGGGTTAGCTCAGCTTTACCGTATTTGACTCTGATCTGGAATGCCGGGATTAAAATTGCTGTTTGTTTTTTTTTCCTTTGGTGGTAGAGATATATTTCAAAAATAAGTTATTTTATTTTAAATAGTCCTACAACTATTTTGCAGTGATAAGTTATTTAGTATCTCAAAGGGTTGATCAAAATTAGATCAATCATCTTATGTAGATAAAGTAAATTCTAAAAACTGATTCATACCTTCACCGAAAATAGAGAGCAGAATCTGCCTCAGGAGCGCAGAAATTCACACGCTGTATGTTGACCCATGATGCATTGCAACACTAACTTAAATAATAATAATGATAATAATAATAATAATTAGCACCGCGTCTTACTATCCGTTCGGGTCATACGCTTTAAGTACTAATGACTCTAATGGATTAGGACTTGGGAAGGTTGAATTAGAGGAAGTGAACCCGCATTTGCGTGGAGGGAGAGTGGAAAACCATTTAGGAAGAGAAAAAAACAGTTCACCTGACCGAGATTCGAACCTCGATCTCCCCGTCCTCAGCAGTCGAGCTTCAACACGACAAGCGCGTTAGCCAACTATACCACCGAGGCGGGTACTAACTTAAAACAGCTGATTATCAACCTATTTTATTTTATACTTGATAAACATATATTTTAGATCATTCTCCCGATGGATGTTTTCAAATTATAACTTCGTGTCGTGGTACAATCTAATCCATCGATGCATGCGCTTTACATTAACGGTTTATTTCAAATCTCCTCACAAAGGACAACGAAGCTGTCTGTTAGCTGTAGAGCGCATGTGTTGTCAAATGCGCGTGCGCACTGATTTGAGATGGTTGGTTCTGAGATTTTATTGTGTGCCGAGCATCTCAGGCAGAGCGTACAAAGTAGAGATTAGTTGAACTTAGCAGAACAGCTCGCACCGATTAGGTGGAAATCTTATGATTGGCTTAGAGCTCGTCACGTGACCACGTTTCTGTTCTGCACTAGTTTTTAGGCGAAAGTGTTAATCTACAGTAAGCCTTTTCGAGGGAAAATGGGATGCATCATTTTGTTTGTAGTGTTAAACGGTACCTAGTTACGAATAGTTTAAACTAGTTATAGCCGATTTCGATAAAATATATGCTTTTTCCTTTTGTCCCTTTTGTAAACTACCCTTAATTTTAGGGTTGGATTTCTAATTTTAACAAAACCTATGGGTAACCTTATGAAAACCTTAGATATAAAGTTTCATCTTTATCGGTCAAATGGTATCGAATTTAGTCCACGATACAAACTCACAGACAGACGGTGTCGTGAAAACCACGTTTTCAATTTCAGGGGGCTATGAAAGAATATGCGACAAATGGTACCAGCGACATTTTGTATCACTCAGGGGGATGGCTAACTGAGAAGGGTCTACTAATGACTTAAAAATATTTACGATGTGACAAATGGTACCACTTGATGGTGAGTTATGCCAGGTTTCAGTTTTAAATTCATTTAGGTGAATTTAATTTAATTAGTGTGTAGTATTCCTCTGAAATGCAAGATCACGTCGCAAAGGAGAATAGCAGTGGTAGTGGAGCGTTTCAAGTATTTGAAATCTAACTTAACCTAACCAAACCTAACCTTACCTGGCCTAACTTAACCTAACTTAACCTTATCTAACCTAGCTCACTATTTAACTTACACTAACTGAAATTTTGACGTTCTCCCAACTATCTACTGTCTAGTAGTGAACCTCGCTTGTACATATTAGCTCTTTTCTTTTTTAAGATAAATAGATAGACGTTTTACCATTTGTGACATCGTAAACATTTTGAAGTCATTAGTAAACCCTTTTCAGGTAGGGTGGTAAGAAATGTCGCGAAAAAATCGAGTGGTACGAAAGGTTGCTGGTACTATCTGTCGGGACACCTTATGAAATGTTGACATTTATCAAAATCTCAAGTTCTTTTTTTTTTACAATCACAATATTTCTATCGCCGACCGAGGAGTTGAGGGAAAGTAAAAAAAAAAATCTCATTTCCGCCGATAATGAGGAAAGACATTGGAGATAAGCTACACGCTTAGTTGAGTTAATCAATTATTTTTTTAATAAGAAAAATAGTCTTAAAGTATTATCCAATAAGAAAGATAAAAATAATCGTTTCCAAGGGTTGTTCAGGAAAAATGAAATAAACACGGCTTAAAGTGTTTTTAGTTCCACACTAATTGGACTCCAATTGTTTACAAAATTTCTAAAATACATAAGTTAAGCTTATACAGAGTGAGGGGTCACTTATTCTCTTGACACTAAATAAACGCCACTGATGGGTATGCCAGGGTTCGAATGCCGGATGGTGAATAATAGTATAGAATTAAATATAGCCTATTTAAGGTCTATCCCAAATTGAAAATAGTATGTTTTTTTTGCATCGTGTTTTATTACCGGTTCGTGCTATAAGGATCAGGGGGGTTATGTTTATAAGGAGTGTACCGAAATTTGCGTGGAGGGGGAGTGGAAAACAAGTTTATAAAAACCACCTTCAATTCGTCCGACCGAGATTCGAACCTCACGCTCACCACCATTGGCAGTCTAGTCTACTGTGAGAGTAGAGCGTTAGACCACGTGGCCACCGAAGCGTCTAAATAATAGTTCGTGGTTGGTTTGCATAGCTCTACTGAGAGGAGCCCCCTGACCCAAATATATTTTAATAATATAATTTTGAATTGTTTCTTAATAACAGGTTGGTCACAGATAGGACAAATATGTAAAACCTGGACATGTTAGATAATCTAAATCTGTTAGGAAAATTGGTTAAATGTAAGAGAAGCTTGTTTATTGGTCAGGGAAACTGGTGTATTTGAATCTCTGGGAGAAAAAAGTATATATTTATCGCATCTTATTCAAACCCTGTTTTTAATTAAGTCGATACGTTTATTTATTTGGGTAAAAAAATCTTGAATTGCAAAACTTAAAAAGTAATTCAACTGTGATGTTGTATGAATGGTGGGAAGAGTCGAGCCTTCGAATACAAGAGAAGATGTGTGACAAAGGAAATCAAGAGCTCCAGACACTTTTTTTAAAAATTCCCCCATTATTCTCAAAATACTCACAAATCTAAGAATAACCTCGTGTAATCACTGTATTTTTAAATGGCTGGTAAATATTTCTTCAAGAAATAATAGAAACATGCTTAGGTGACCGCATGGTCTAAGGCGTAACTCTAGTGTTAGGCTAGACTGCAAATGATAGGGAGATCAATCAGGATTCGAATCCCAGTCGGGTTTACTGAGGGCAATTTTTTACAAAATGGTTTTCCACACATCCTCCACGCAAATATGGGTAAATTTTCTCCAAATTCAACCTTCCTGATCCCTAGCTCATTAGAGTAATTATTATTTATGCGTGTAGCCTGAACAGGTGCTGAAAAAAAAGAGGTGTATTTAGATTACTCTCGCGACTATATTCCAGTAACACGGAATACCACCAATTAGGCTACGTATATTTTCACGTGTTTTTTTAACAAATTTTTTTCTGGTCTAAATCAATAAAACATGGTGTCAGTAGACAGGCTGCGTGCCTGGCGTCAGTCATGTCTGACCTGATTTGTTGATGGCAAGGAGATCGCTTTTTGAGTACTTGCTGGGTGTACTGAGGTGCGACTTTTCCTCAAATTTCCCCCCTCTAATTTCTTGAAAATGTGGGTATATTCCTCTAATTTATACCCAGGTAATACCTATTTAAAATGCGTTTACGAGTTGTAATTTATCTCAAAACTATGTATCATGTTTAATATCCGACACCTTAGCTCATTCGGTAACGTGTCTGTCTACTGAGCTAGGAATCCCGGGTTCGATTCCTGGCATTTACGAAAATGTATCATTGGTGAAGTGTGAGTTTATTCTTTCAAAGTGAAAATTGATAAACTAACACCCGGGAACTGGATGTTGTGCCCGTCCTTGTCTTAAGTTAGAATATAAGATACATGAAGCTATGACAGGCCTAACAAGCTGGTAGTGGAAAATGTTTGGTTTGAATTAAAGACTGACCCAGGCCACCGGCCGGAAACAGTAATGAATGTAAAGTAGAGAATCATATTTAATATAAGTTAAGAGATTTTTTCATATGATTAGGATTTTACAAGTTATTTTTGTAACTGTTTAATTATCACGACAGTGAGATTGTTTTCGTTCTTAATTTATAAACGCTACTCTCACAATACATGTTTTCACACTATAGTATTTAATTTGTTCTAAATTCCTATTGAATATTTATTATTAACGCTACCAGGCCACATCGTGGGCAAATCTATCAGGAATGTATTTAATGTGTTGGGTTAGGTAACGTCAAATAATTGTGTGGGTTCCCTTTTAGCAGTTTATTAGAAAATTGAATAGAAGTTACTTAGAATATACAGGATGTGATGTAATTTGGACAAGTCTTAATTTGGTTAAGAGTTTTTTCTAGCACTGCCTCTTACAGCCCGTTTGGGTTGTACGCCTCTGTACTAATAACGTGAATGTGTTAGGGATGATTAAGGTTGAATTTAGAGGAAGTGCACCTGCAATTACGTGGAGGGAGAGTGGAAAACCATTTAAGGGAAAAAACTCAGTGACACCGACCGGGATCTAACCCCGATCTTCCTGTCACCGTCAGTCAGTCTATTGCTCCTTTATACCATATTGTCGCTGAATCAGAATATTTAAGAGTTAATTTCTAATTTGGTTGAGAGTTACTTGCACCTTTCAGTAGTCTATCTTTTAACATTTCGCGTGCTGGCCTGTCCTAGATGTTACGACTCTAAATAACAATAGTATTCTCACGACGCCTCGACTATACCAAGGCTATAGGTACACTTAAGACTTTTTAGAAGTGTTAGGGGGTCCACACCCCCGTATTAGGCAGAGACCCCAACATCCAGAATATTTTATCCTACTGATCAATGACTCGGCAGTTAGCAGTATACAAGACACTAGAAGGAACACCTTGATACAGCTCTCTGGTCCACTCTCCTATCCTCTATAATGGTCAAAAACTCAGGGTTTATACAGCAAAAAACTAGAATCTCTCCCCTCTAAGTTGATCGTTTTTACAACTGATTGTTTTGAGAGTCGATAAAACACGTGCTTAATAATAATAAAAATAATAATAATAATAACCATTACGTGAGCGCCGGTCTGTTGATAGGATAACAACTGACGATAATGATTTGGATTGTGTCAGATTGTACATTTTTGTTTGAATATTATTATTATTATTATTATTATTATTAGCACCATGTCTTACTACCCGTTCGGGCTGTACGCACTTACGCTAATGTGTAATGGTAGGGTGATTGTGAGATGAAATGGAGGACCTACAAAATGGAGGACCTACAGTTTAACGTGGGATCCGAACCACGGTGGAGGCCTGGCATCCCCCACATTCACAAGTTGTGATTAATTACACGTCTTTTCAGAGGTGAAGGAAGGGTTTGGTAATCGGATAAATCTGTGCCGGGACCGAGGATATAGCCTCGGACCCCCAGCAACGAAGCTCGACACCTTACCCCTAGACCGCCAGGTCACCTACAAATGTCTAAATAAAAGTTAACAAGCTGTGCACCTCTGACAAGACATCTTGTGAATGTGGGGAATGCCAGGCCTTCACCGTGGTTTGGATTCCACGTTAAACTGTAGGTCCTATCATTTCATCTTACAATCACCCTACTATTACACATTAGCTTAAGTGCGTATAACCCGAACGGATAGTAAGACGCGGTGCTAACAATAATAATAACAAGCTGTGACAATATGAAATTACTGGTGGACCTACTTAGCTTGGTACCTGTCTCTTTCTAAAAACAAATGATTTTAACTAACATTTCTCTAAATTTAATACTAGAGAATTATATATATATATATATAAGTCCTCCCAATTTTAAGTTCATCCATATCTGTGTGAAAACATAGTCATTAAATAAAATAAAATCTTTTCTCCTAAGTAATAAAGTTAGGTAGTATTATCGCTTTCAAAATATCACTTGACCTACTGTCAGGCAGATAAAGGGTAATAAATATCGTTGATAGGGGAAAAAAATATAGACTACATACAGGATACAAAAAAAGTTTCCATCTTGGCATAAAAATGTATTCGTCCATAGAATATTTCTAAATATTGTCCCTTGATAAATAGTATTTTAAATTATATTATGTAGGTTAACCAACGATGGCCTTCTATGTATAATGAATATCAACAAAGAGGTTGCAAATCATTTTAATTGTGGCAATGTCTATATGGAGTAGGCAACAATTCAATTAATTTAAATTAGTTGAAAAATGACAATCCGACACGTGAATTGAACCCGGCACTTTTGGTTTAGCGCGCCAATGCTCTCCACTGATCTATCAGAGATTCATTTCGTGCTAAGGGTAATTATTAACTTATATTATTATTATTATTTAGCACCGCGTCTTACTACCCGTTCGGGTTATACGCTTTAAGTACTAATTACGCTAATGAATTAAGGAATTGGTAAGGTTGAATTAGAGGAAGTGAACCTGTATTTGGGTGTAGAGAGAGTGGAAAACCATTTAGGAAAAACCACCCCCAGTTCACACGACCAAGATTCGAACCTCAATCTCCCCGTCCTCGGCAGTCGAGCTCAACACGACCAGCGCGTTAGCCAACTACGCCACCGAGGCGGGTAATTTGGCAAAACATTCGTGATTACATATATATTACATTACGTGGTCTGCGTTTCACTACTCATCCTTGCTATTTACACTAATTAGGGGAGAATGAGGATGGTATAATTGAGAGTAAATGTAACCGCATTTGCATTTTGGGAGAGTGGTAAAACATTTTAAAAAGTCTACTGACGCTTTTGTTCATTCTGCCATCGATGCAGTTTTTTTTCTCTTTTAAACTTTTAAACTTTTAAACCCTTGTTTATTAACGGCTTAATATAAAGGTTAAGAATGAGAAAGCTAGTTCTTCAACTAAGTGCACCTGTATTCGTGTGTAAAAAAGTGAACATTGCAAGAAAGTATTAAATTAAGTACCGTTCAGGATAGTCACCAAATTTTATGTTTTCATTATAATATTAATTATGTTTTTATACAATTTTAACAGAAAGTCTTATATTAAATTATTTGAATTAATTTTTTTCATTACTTATTTGGTTTTCGAGTGTATCACTTTTTTAAAGGTTAAAAAATGAGCAGAGTTCCTTTTTTTTCAGAAATTATGATCTTTCTAGTCAAATATACCATGCAATGCTTTGAATAAATAATTTTTAATTTTGTTCTGTAATCAATTTGATAGAAGCTGTGTCAACTTTAATCCAAGAATCATCACACAGTGAGATCACGTGTCTCTTGTACTGTACACGTACAAATGTATGCGTACGGGAGGGCGAATAAACATTGAAGGAATATCCGATTTCAACAACCTCCACACCTTCGCCACCTATTCACGCGCCAATTGAAATTATTTCATACAGTACAATTTGCAAAAGAAGAACATTATTTGACAGCTAGAAAAGTACTATTTAACACCATTTCTTACTTACTAGCCGTTCGCGTTATACACATATATGTATTAATTACGCTAATGTGTTAGAAATGAGGTTAGGATAAATATTTAGTAGAGGTGGACCTGCAGTTGAATAAAGAGAGATTGTAAAATATCACTTAGGAAAAAGCACCATCAGTTTACCCGACTGGAATTCGAACCCATATCCCCCTTGTCATCGGTAGTCCAGTCTATTGCGAGAGTGACCCCTTGCACCATGCGATCACTGAAGTGGGTTTTAGAAAGTTAATAGATATACTTTCACATATTCATACTACAGGTCATGCATGTTAACTGCAGCTGTAACTTTTTTTTAGATATTATTAATGCCTAAATAATAATTCTAAATGAGTTAGTAAAATTTTATCAATTTTTACCGCAAAAAAAATATGTTTATATTTGATTAAAAGCCCTTTCTATGAAAATTGGACTGTACATTAGCCCCATGGCTTTTTGGTGCTGATTGACAGCTCACAGCTAAAAGCTTTGAAAACTTACCAGATCAAATTATATATCCCTACGCCGAACTATATGATCTGCAAAAACATGTGTCTAGCAGCTGTCACTTCTGACGGTCAAAATTTAGGTAGGCCTATATACCTAAATGTTGACTGTCAGAAGTCAGCTGTGAGCTGTCAGTCAGCACCAAAGAAGCCGTGGAGCTACTGTAGCTTAGTGAACTACATTTATTACATTTTTGAAACCACTGATCTTTATTGTATATTTGACGAATACAATAATTTGTTAGTATAAAGAAAAAAGTGTTACTTTAGTTTTTTTGCCTAATCACGAGTCTGACTACCTCTACGAGATACACATAATTATATTTAAATTAACAGGGTAGGACGAATCAATTTCGGTAGTTTTTTGATATTATAAATAAAAAATTACACAATATTCTTTTGTGGGAATGTGATTTCATTCCATAATTTAAGGTAAGCTTGATGCCGCTTCATTTTGTAGGAGGTGACCTGCTGGTCTAGGGGTAAAGTGTCGGACTTCTGTGCTGGGAGTCCGGGGTCCAACCCTCGGTCCCGGTACAGATTTATCTGCTTGCCAAACCCTTCCTTCACCTCTGACAAGACGTATATTAATCACAACTTGTGAATGTGGGGGAGCTCCAGGCCTCCACCGTGGTTCGGATTCCACGTTAAACTGTAGGTCCTCCATTTCATCTCACAATCACCCTACCATTACATATATAGCGTAAGTGCGTATGACCCGAAAGGGTAGTAAGACGCTGTGCTAATAATAATTCAATTTGTAGGTGAGCTCTTCGAGTTTGAATCCTATGTTGATGTACAGAGTACAACGAAAGCCATTCTTCGGTTCTTGATCTTTACAGGACTTGACAATCCTTGTTCACAGAAGTAACTTATATTGTCATAAGAGGGAAAAGATTATCTTCAACTTCACTGGTCAAAATATGCCTGTTCTTGAGCTGGGTCCAAAATTCTGAGTACAGGAGGGTTTCAAAAAGTTATTTCAACACTGTTGCTGTTGTCAGTATTTCAGTAATTCTTCTTAATACTCCAGCTTGATTTAAGTGTTTGTAATTGTAATATTTCATAATTTGTGACAGTTGTTTTAGAGAGACTTCTAGAGATCCTCAGGAACATCCTTGTGACCCTCATTTGGGTCGCAACCCTGGGTTTGGGAACCATTGCCTTAGACAGTTTGTCCACTGAATCAGGGTTTAAGTTTAACCATTTGAACACATGTTCTGTTAAACCCACGCCAATTGGGAATGCGGACAAAGGCATCAGTCTCGTCTAGTCTACCGGTAACCTGGAGGTCGTAGATCGAAATCCGGTTGGATCTTATCCACATTATTTCTCTCTCTCGCCACATAAATGCGAGTACTTTTTTTAAATTTCACCCTACTCGTCACTACATTTTGTGTGAGAATATTCGTGTAGCCCGGACAGGTAGTAAGACGCAGAGCACGGGAAAAACAATGTTTTAAACCTTGTGTGTTCGGATAGCCCAAACTGGCACTAGCGGTAGAAAACCTAGCACAAAAATAATAAATGTACGAGTCAATATGTAAGTTGTTACTAGATAAACGGATATGTTATTTAGATTTTGTAAAATAAAATAAAAATACACATATAATACAGCAATTAAAAAACTATATCTTTCTTTGTCAGCAGACGACATAACCAGTTCATCGTAAATAACTATTTCAAGTGTTTTTTTGAATTATCTCGTTCTTTTACCCTCGCCGCTCATTCTGACAGGTCAAAGACACCCTAAGAAAGAGAGAGACAGGTAGTGAGGAATTAAAAAAAAGAATAAAAAGCGAAAAGAAGATAAACTCTAGAAATAGGGCGTCAAGTGTGGAGAAAGGAGACTGGAAGAGATCATTCCCTAGAGAAAGAAAGGGAAAAGAATATATAAACTTTCAATCTTAGTCATTGAGATAGAGGAGGAAAGGATAATAAATATTGAGGGAGAAAGAGAGAAAAATGAGGGAGTCGTTATTTAAGTCAGTCCACAAGAATGGGTCCACCTGACCCCTTGCACCCAAGCTGCACCCAGCTGGTGGTGGTCCTTAGAACTTACCACTCATACCCTTAACACATTCACCCCCTAACACAAACATTTAGTTTTTACCCCTCTTACACACATCCCTCCCCCCTTTTTTGTTGTTTTGACAAGGGATGAGAAAAATCCGACCCACTGGCAGTTTTACATTGCTTTACAGATTATTATTATATTTACTGTAAAAAAAATCACCTCAGTTAGAAGGTGGACTGAAAGTCAAGATAATATTCTAGCCTTCTGGTGACTATGAGGTTCGGGTTATAATCCCGGCTGGGTATACTGAAGGTGTTTTGTACTGTATGGTTTCTGACTCTCTATCCACGCCAATATGGATGTATTTTCTCTTAAGCCCACTCCTTTAAAATAAACATGCATTTACCCTGGACGAGTAGTAAAACGCAATATTAAAAAATAAAAAAATATGAAAGAATTAATTCACACAAAAAACAATAAAAACATTAGGCCTACAAATTACCCGGGAATAGATCTGCATGACTTTAACAGGAGCTACAGCCAAATCGGTGGTGATACGGAGTAAGGAATCCATCCTGTATAATCTGGTTATCCACCGGGTGTATTATGACGTGTTTCCCTAAATGTATTTCCACTCTCCCTACCTGCAAACATGAACACATTTTCTCTAAATTGCACCTTCTTAATCCCTGCCCCACTAGCGAAAATATGTGGCTAGTCCGGATAAGGAGTGAGACGTAGGTCATGTGCAGGACCTGTGTATACCTAAAGCTCACACCTCTCGGATTGAAAGCCCTTTTTTTAATCACTTATATCTGTGAGCAGTTATTCTCCAGGCAGTGGCGGCTCGTGTATAGGCATTGCAGAACTGCAGCACCCCCCATCTACACTTGATATTATCGATAACATTTAATATAATGACTATTCTTTTTCTTTAATTCTTTATTTATTTTTGTACTACAATATATATTCCTTAAGCTTAGTGTCAGTACTTCAGTAGCCATCCCCTAGTTTATGAAAAATATACAACAATATTTTTATGGAACTGTGCGCTTCACAGTGCCAGCGACGTGGTATTTGACTGTTGTGCGCATGCGCACATAGGAGTGGGGTGGGGAGGAAGGTGGGACTGCCAGTTAGAGAGAGCACTGTTGTTCACGCAGTACCAGCTCTGGCGTGATGGTGGAAAGAAGTTGTTTTTTACTCAGCGTGTGTTGTGCTTAAAAACCATGTACCATATTCTTGAATGTGATAAAGTATAGAAGAGTGTATAATTAGACTATTATTCTGCTTCCAGCTATTCTATTTGATTAGTTTTTTTTTCTGTTCTTATTTAACAGAAAGACTAAATGCTCTTTCAGTACTTTCAATGGAGAAAAGTTTCCTCAATTCTCATCCAAAGTTCAAGGAAAAAATTATTGAACTTTTTGCGCGAATTAAAACAAGAAGAATGGATTTTATTTTTAATTGAATAGCTCAAGCTTGAACTGAAACAATTTAAGTTAAAGTAAGTAAAAAAATGTTTGGTGTTTTTTGTTAAGATTTTATCAAGTTCCTGAATAAATTTTCTTTTTATACGTGTTTTTTTTTCTTTTTACACAATTTTAAAACAAAGGCTAAAAATTTTCCGGAGCAGCACCCACACTAATTTTAACTACGAGCCGCCATTGTTTCCAGGTCAGAGTTCACAAACAAAGGACAAGAATAACTGCTAAGATCCTTATGAGCGAACATTTCTCTTTCTACTTCCCGAATTTAACAGCACATAAATAAATGTGTGTGTGAAATATTGGAACTCTGTCCATTTTATTAATAAAGTACAAAACTGTGCGCATTTTTAAATATATATATATATTTTTCATTACATGATATCAAAACGCTTGAATGTATTCATGTTGCGTAACTACCTTCTCAAAGTAACTTTCAATAAATTGACCCACATTTATTTTGATTTTACTGAGACGTCACTTAAGATTACGTTAAGTCTTATTAGTCAGGGGAAGACTGCTTTTTATTTTTGCATAATTGACCTTCTTCGAGTTATCTGTATTTAATAAATTTAGCTTAGTGACAGTGTTAGTCAAATTTATTGTAAATATACTTCCATTTGATTGTAGAAAGAGTGGAAAACCAATTATTTAAACACACCCTCAGTATATTTGACAGATTTGAATCCCGGCCTTTCTATCACCGGCAAACTAGATTAGATGAAACTGTCATTATTAGTCTATGCTCCCAGTAATGCGGGTAAACAAATTATAGGCCTATAGTAGGATTTTGGTAAAAATGAACTTTTAGAAAACACAAACATACTTTTGGCGGTCAATGTTTATAACATTTTACTAAATTATTAGTACAAATCCATAGGTATATTATTTATGAAGAGTGACGGTTTCAGATCACATGACTTGGACGTATGTATACATGAAAATTGTTTTAGTAACTTTAGTCATTAACGGCCAAAAATGTTTATTTCTATCCTGATCGGACTGTATATTTAACTTCACGATTATCTATATATATAGGATATGAATATATAGGCCTACATATTCTTTAAATTTTCATTATGAACCTCACATGGTTCGACTTTCTTTTTTTTTCCTTTTAGTATCCCTCTGATCAAAAAAGTGTTGTCTACCCACCCCTGCTCAATCTAAAAAGCAAACAAACAAATAAAAAACAACCCAAACAACCTTGCCGTTTACCGCGAGCAATACGTGCCGAGGGTTATCAGGAGAGTATAAGATGCGTAGAGAAGTGCAAGTGGTACTCAAAAAAACGAGAGTAGTGTGTTTACAAAATAACGTTATGTGCAGAACAAAAAAAGTTTCCGTAACACACAATACAGCGTGTTTTGGGCACTACTACACTGTCATATTTCTTAAGAAAATACAAATATTTATTCTGTAAAATATAATATAAAAGTGTTGACACCACCTTTAATGAAATATGTCTTCGATGTCATTACAATACACTTTTTTTAATTTGTAGAATATAGCCTATATGATTACAAAAATAGATGCCAATCATGTCAAAAATATTAACGAATGAACCGTTAAACTTTGAAGAATCAGCTCACTAAAGTTTCTCGATTAATCAAAAGGGAAAAAACAAATATACTAACACTGGTCCAACCAGGCTTCGTTTGTGGGGAGGATTTAGTTTCACTCACCGCGGGGTCCTTTGGTTTTTCCCCGCGGGAAAATTTGGAAATTTAAGTACTACAAAATGTAAATGCATCAAAATAAATACAATAATATCCAAAATAATTTAAAATTTCTAAAAAGGTCATAATTCTGTAATTATAATGACTATTAAGTTTTTATGATCACATTTTTAATCGTGCAATGCAAGGTTCAATAAATTGTATTTTTGAAATTTGATTTATAAAATTATTTTATGAGCTAAAATCTGAAAATTAGAATAATCAAATTGCATTAACTCTTGACTCAAAAAAATCACATTTTAAATAATTCAAGTTAGGCTTATGTTCATTTTCCTTGGCTTCATAGAAATTTAATTGAGAACTTCATTCTCTGTAACTGACACCTCTGGATGTATGTACAGTACATGAAGCCTATTAAGTCTGTCTTCCCTTGTAGATTTCCTCATCTATGATTTCAACAGTTTTAGGTATGAGAAAGTGGTAGGTGGGTAGCGAGGCCTGGGGGGAGGGAGGGGGGCTCAACCCTGAAACCCCCCACCCCTTGGTTGCGCCAATGTATACTAACGCCGTATTGTGTGAAGTTTGTGTAATATAGTAAAATATCCTATTCTCACTGTATAATTAGAATTTTAATTTCTTCACAATCCACTTCGGTGGCCCGCATGCTCTAAGGCTCCACTTTATAAATAGACCAGACTGTCGATAACGGGGAGATTGTGGTTCAATCCCGGTCACGTGTACCGAGGCGAGGAAGGTTTCTCCTGAATGGTTTCCTACTCCCTCTCTCCACGCAAATGGTGGTAAATTTTCTATAATTCAACCTCCTTCTCCTATTCCCATCAACATAATTAGTACAGAATATGAGTATAGCCCGAATGCGAAAAAAAGACGCTTTGCTAAAAAAAACTGCTTTGGATGTCGTTCCACTTTCACTTTTGCATTTTATTTTATAAAATCCTAGCACGTGTTCTATAATTTAAATGCTTTACAAATTATTTGTAAAATATATTATTTTACTGAAGATTTCTAAAACATAATATTCTAGTATTAAAGATTATTATAAAATATATTATTTTATAAAAAATCTTTGACGCCTCGTGAAAGTTTAGATTTAATTTCTATTTTCAAAGCATTGATTAAAGAGTGCACAAGTATAATCTGAATGGGTAGTCATACGCGGTGATTTTTTTTTTTTAAATAAATGACAGTCTCGGATAAGTTGCACTCCGACATAAGGGTTTAATTCAATCCCTACAACGTGATTCGCCATTTACATGAGGTTTTGAGATGGATTTTCAAGGGCATTATTCTGTCTTAGGTTAAATTTAATGTTAGTCGTCTGCTAATATAATCGGCGTGTGTTTTGAAATGTCAAGTTAAATACGAAGCTGTATCAAATAATTTCTATAATTTAACCAACACCTGTGAGTATGACCTTTAAAAAAAAACCTGTGCCAGTGAACACGCGGATCAAGACATCAGTATTATCATGTCTGGCTAGCTTTCCGGTGACGGGGAGGTGAGGTTCGAAACCTGGCTGGGTGGATTTAGATTTATTTATCATTCACACATATGGGGATACTTTCGCTTTAAATTCTATTTTATTAATTTACAACCTATTTGTGAAGCTATTCTGATATCTCATATGGGCAGTAGTAGTAGTAATTCACGGATTAAAAAAAGATTTCAACTATTATTATAATTAACACCGCGTCTTACTACCCGTTCGGGTTATACGCTTTAAGTAGGAAGGTTGACTTAGAGGAAGTGTTCCCGCATTTGCGTGGAAGGAGAGTGGAAAGCCATTTAGGAAAAACCATCGCCAGCTAACCCGACCGAGATTCGAACCACGATCTCCCCGTCCTCAGCAGTTGAGCTCAACACAACAAGCGCATTAGCCAACTACGCCACCGAGGCGGGTGATTTCAACTATTCCATGTTCCGCAAAATTTTAAGCTCTCAGTATTCCTAACAAGCCTTATTTTTATTTTTTGCTGCAGACTGTTTTGTTTTGAGGTTGATTCGCGGCAGAAGAAATTGGATTACGCACCCAGTCAGACGGTTGTACACTAAATCTTTAAGAAAGTATAAATTAATTTTTTCCCTGAAGTAATCTTATTTTTTTTGGAGGTATTTAACGGTCACATTCTGAACCAACTGATTATATTAGCACACGAGAATTCCTATGAGCGAGCGTGAAAGGGCGTACAAATTTTTCTGAAAAGGTATTTTCAAATGCCACAATTGACATGGGACCGATAGCTTTACTTTCCCTCCGGAGAAAGATGTGCTAAGGATTTTTTTTTTCTCAAGAAATATCTATTGACTTCAGCTGGGTTTGAACCCACGAAAACTGAAGTAGCTTCAAATGTCTCAATATTAATGATTCAATTTATCTAACTGTGTCCGCGTATTTAAGAAATTGGAAATATTTCATTCAAACCACTTATTATTATTATTATTATTATTATTATTATCACCGCGTCTTACTACCCGTTCGGGTTATACGCACTTAGCTAATGTGTAATGGTAGGGTGATTGTGAGATGAAATGAAGGACATGAAGGACCTACAGTTTAACGTGGAATCCGAACCACGGTGGAGACCTGGCATTCCCCACATTCACAAGATGTCTTGTCAGAGCAAACCACTTGAAATTTGTGTGAACCGTAACTTAAAACTTCGCTCGAAAGCCTTTGATTTTGTCATGTGTATTTCAAATATTAGTTGAGTACAGTAATTAATAAATGTGGATGCTATACGGCTGTCGCACGTACCAACTTCATTCGTGTTCTTATAGAGTAGCGATGCGTGACACTTTGGGCTGTGACCACACGGCACACTTAACTCGCCGCCGCGGCACACCGTTTGTGGAACACTGAACCGTACCTTGATTCTGGAGGGCGGGTACATTAGCAAGGGGATTAGACACAGTACTTCAGATTCTAGTGAGTATAAACGTTTAGAAAATGTAAACAAATTTGTTAGTGGTACACGTTGGTATTATTTGTTTATATTATAAGTAATTTATATATATTTTTTATTACCGCGTATTACTATCTGTTAAGGCTGTACACATATGATAATTACTCTAATAGGGTAATGATGAGGAAGGACGCATTTAGAAGAAACATACCCACATTTGCTTGGAAGGAGAGTAGGAAACAGTTTAGGAAAAACTACCCTCAGTAGACTAGACTGGGATTCGAGCCCCCAATCTTCCGTCATCGGCAGGCCAGTCTAACACGAGAGTGACGCCTTAGACCATTCGGTCAATGAAACGGGTCTATAGATATTGTATTTTTTACTTTACAAATAATAAGTTTTAGATGAAAATTGTATCACTTAAAGTATACATACCTGAAAATGATTATAGTAAATTGTAACTGTCAAAAGATGTATTTTTATTTGAATCTGAATTTATTTTCCATTATTTCTCCCAAAAAACCTTTCTCGTTGTATTCCCTTGGATTTAGTTTAACTCATTGATGTTCATTCTTGACAATATAACTTACTAATTATCAAAAATGTTTTAATTGAAACAAAATTGTCACTGCCAGACGATGTGTTTGTTTAGAACTCTCAAATAAGCTTGTGTGTGTATACGCTGAATTGATGGTTGACACGCTGGTTGCCACACTCTAACTATGTAGGGGCTATCCTCAAATTGCTACATTGTGTAATTTTTGTATTTCATTGTGTGTGCTTTTAAGGTAGCTTATATGTGTTTGGAATGTTTGTAACGAGTCATTTTTAGGAATAATTAGAATTATTTTTAATTTTTGGACTCATTCTAAAATAAACAATGTTGGAGACCTTTATTGACATTTTCTTTGTTATAAAATAGTGTTAACATATGTATTTAAGTTGAGTGGGGTTTTGTTAGTACATAATTAAAACTTCAACAAATTAGGTTGTTTTTTTTTGTCTAATTATTATTTTATAATACATGGTTGTTGATAAAGAGATCAAAAATAGTAGAGAGTGAAGTTAGAAACGGCCACAAATCTCAACTAAAAATGAACTTTTTTTTTTCTTTCAGAAAACTTCCCGGTAAATATTTAAATAAATGTTCCGGTACATTTTTCATTAAATTTTCCGCTTGAAATTTCAGATCATGGAATCACAGGGGAAAGGGGATGTGTTTGTTAAGATTTAGGTTTTAATATGGAAATATTATTATATCATTATATCAGGTTCAAAGCAGATCAGAAACTTCGGTGTAGGAATTTACAAACCTAGATAATGTCATGGATAATACTTGATAGTAGATCTCAACTTCTGCCATCGTTTTAAAGCTGTTGTGTTATTGACAACAGATCCGTACACTGACTAACATTTTTTTTGGGGGGGGGGCGGGGGGGTTCTTATTAGCCGATGCTCGTGGTTATATTCCTCAAAACAATCAGTTAAATTGAAATTACCTGGGATATCTCATTAGTACACCATTGGCACACAAAGCCTAAAGTCTCTGATTTGATTCCCATACCAATGTAGTCATTTTTAACTTAATTGAAAGTATAATAAAGGATATGTCAATAAATTTTTATAAAGACTTCAAAACGCTACTAGCCTATCCATTGAGGAGGAATAATAAAAATACCAATAATTCTTACATATTGTGAAATTTGAAGCCCCAAAATACCCATACCCTGCCTCGTAACGCCCTGCTTGATGACATTATTGAAAGTAAGATCTCACTCAGTAGAGTAATATTTCATACCATTCCTTATAAACACTGTAAATATGAGCTATCACACCCATTCTACTCATACACACGATATAAAACAAAACTAGTTTACAAAAATTTTAATGCACTTAATTTTAGTGAAATTAAATGAAACTTAAGTTAAAATTCTCAATCTAGTAGTGTTTATAATATAAAAGAGTTTGTGCCAAAATAAATACAATCTTGGTTGGTAAATGCATTTAGTTAATTTTTATACACATAGTAACCTCAAAATGTCTTGAATATTTGTAATGGACTTCACGGCATTTACCTAGAACATTCTATTTCTTTAAGTTTTAGTGGCTGAATGATTTAAGGCGTCACTCTCGTGTTTGATTGGCCTACTGGAGATGGAAATATCAGGGTTTGGATCCTGGTCGGAGCCACTGAGGTTTTCCTAAATGGTTTCACAATCTCCTTCCTCGCTAATTCAGGTACATGTCTTCCAAATTAATCCTTCCCCATCCATAACACATTATAGTAGGCTATATACTTATAGCCTGAGCAGGTAGTAAGACGACATGGTGATAATAATAGTAATAGTTTAAAATGTTTCTTATCAAATAACACTATGGCCAAGACCCATATTAAAGGCCTATTGATATTACTATGGGTAGAAAATTTAACCAGATATATCTGCTGGAGTAAAATTTTATTAATTTTGGCTAAAAAGCTGTTTGTATACAAACAATGTAAAAATATGAACTCTAACTTGCGTTCCGTTCCAACCCATCTTAATGTTTAAAAGCAAGTGTTCTTATAAGTGTTACCATTGTATAAAATGTAATTATACCTCCACAATGTCGTTCTTTAATTACTCAATATATTCAAGTTACTACGGGCTCAACAAACACAACGTCATTAAATGGCCATTTTAGCCACATTGTGTCATTTTGAATATCACTTGAAATAATTTGATAGACCAATGCACACACACAAAAAAAAATAGAAAAATTAGTATAACATATAGTTTATTTTATTTAATATTTAGCACCGCGTCTTACTACCTGTTCGGGTTATACGCTTTAAGTACTAATTCCTCTAATGGATTAGGAATTGGGAAGGTTTATTTAGAGGAAGTGAACCCGCATTTGCGTCGAGAGAGAGAGTGGAAAACCATTTAGGAAAAACCACCCCCAGTTCACCCGAGCGAGATTCGAACCTTGATCTCCCCGTCCTCAGCAGTTCATATCAACACGACAAGCGCGTTAGCCAACTACGCCACCGAGGCGGGTATATAGTTTATTTAATATATATATATACACTGCTTCACTTTTTCCACGTCTTAATTTTATTTCTAAACAAATGCTATATTTTAACGAATCTCATATAACATATTGAAGCGCACGTCCTTTTAACCAGCAGGAATCATCTTCGGTGGCCACATGTTCTAGGTTGTCCCTCACGCAATATACTGGAGGGATGATAACCAGGAGATGCGGGTTTGAATCCTGATCGGGTGTACTGAAGGTAGTTTTTCTTAAATAGATTTCTACTCTCCCTCCACGCAAATGCGAGTACACTTCTTTTAATATCAACCTTCCTTATTCTTAATACATTAGCGTAATTAGTACGTGTTCGTATAACCCGGACTGGTATTAAGATGTGCTGCTAAAAAAATATATCAGGAACAATGTGACTAATTTTGCAAATAATAATTGGACAATATTTTTAAACTAAATAACTAACTTATGTTATCAAGGCCTTCCTTCCTATTCCTTCTTCGTTTAGTACTCCTCCATTTCCTATATGACAGATGTGATCTCAGACAGCAGCGAGTATAAACTTCATCCTTCATCATAGTCATTACGCCGGTGACAACTGCTGCAACTTGACGCGTCATCCGTCACTTGTACAAAGGTATGTTCTGACAGCTGGGTGATCACCCCGAAGTCTGGCAGAGTTGGCCAAACGTGTAGCTTAAACAAGCTTAGAAAGGGGGGTAGATGACATCTACCAGAAGGTCTTTATTGCAAACACTAGTTGAAAGTAACTAATGTCACCATTTATTTGCTCAGTAATAGGCCAGCTCCATTTCTGGAAAATAGTGTTTACAATGCAATGTATCTTCTGGTATAGGCTAGACGCTAGAGCAAGTTGTTACTTTCATTGATCTGTTTCACTCTCACTAATTTCTCTGACAATTATGAGAGGGGCAGAGGTGTGAACGATACTAGTAATAACATTTATTATACAGCCAGTCCTGGTGACGAATGGAATTAAGGTGTCGCTTGTAGGGTCAACTGGTGTATGCATTTCGGTGAGATTGACCAACTGATCTTCCGGCTCAGTATTTAATTATTTAGCACCGCGTCTTACTACCCTTTCGGGTTATTATACGTGTAAGTACTAATCACGCTAATGGGTTAGGAATCGGGAAGGTTGAACATAGAGGAGGTGAGCCCGCATTTGCGTGGAGGGAGAGTTTAAGCCCATTTAGGGAAAAAATCACCACCAGTTCACCCGATCGAGATTCGTACCTCAATATCCTCGTCCTCGGCAGTCTAGTTTAACACGAAACAAGCGGTAAGTAACGGGAAACGAACTCGCTCCTCACTTCCCTAGTAGGCCTACACCTCTTCAGTGCTGCCTAGACTTTGCAGATGACGGTTGAACTGTTGAGGACCCATCTAACGGGTTGATTTCTATACACACATAGTATTATTATATAATCAATAAAAAGATTTATCAAATGATTTTAATAATACTCCCCTACTTTATAAGGATTACTGTATAATTGGCGTTTTCATTACTTATTGAAATAACAAACTACCAGCCTAAGTGGCCGTATGGTCTAAGGAGCTACTCTTGCAGTAGACTACACTGCCAAGGTGGGCGATATCAAGGTTCGAATCTCAGTCAGGTGTACTGAGGCTGGTTTTCCAAAATGATTTTTTCATCCTCCCTCCATGCAAATATCAGTAAATTTCCTCTAAATATAACCTTCCTAATCACTAAACCCATTAGCGTAATTGGTACATAAGTATATAACCCGAACGGGTAGTAAGACGCGATGCTAATATATATTTATAAAAGTATAGTACATTCTTATTTTCCGGTTGTGGCAACAAGATATATAATGGTACAGGAAATAATATTTTTTTTTAAATTTATTTAGCGCCGCGTCTTATTACCCGTTCGGGTTATACGCTCAAGTAATAATTACACTAGTGTGTTAGCGGTTGGGAAGGTTGAATATATATGAGGTGAGCCCGCGTTTGCGGGGAGGGAGAGTGGAAACCCATTTAGGAAAACTACCCCCAGTTCACTCGAGTGAAATTCGAACCTCGATCTCTCCTTCCTTGGCAGTCTAACTCAACATAAAACTAGAGCTTTGGCTAATTACGCCACCTAGGTGGATAATAATAAATTAAAAAGTATTAGTGTATATTCGCATCTGTTATCTTGTTATACTGACCACCAAAATAAATGTACAGTAATTATAACTTATTAACAGAGATATACAAAATATTAAGTTCTTATTTTGTAAACAGCGCACAAACACAACCGTGAATGGTTTGTATGACGTCATCTACGGCGATTGTTTCGGCTTGTTTGCCATCTTAATTTACGAAGTGCACTTAGCATTTTAAGGGCTCTCGTTTGAAAAGCATAAGTTAACCGCAAAGACCGCTTTCATAAAAGATATACTTACAAAAGGTTATATTTGTAAGTTCGTGTTTAAACAATGTAAAAAACTGTTAAAAGAAAAACATAATTAAAAACCAGTTGTTTGTTGTGAAAGTTTTGACTGCGAAAAGTTACAACTTAACATAATGTATTGCGGATAATATGGTTGAGAGAGGTGATGTATGGTAAATTTTCCTAGCTGTCACCTACCATCCTTCAAGCCACGTATTAGCTTCCATATATATGTATTTCCCCGTACGTTCGACGTAATAGTTAAACTGCCTAATTGGGCACAAATACTAAAATTCAATATCGTCTAATCTGGTTTGCCTTTTACGGGAAGGTCAGGGTTCAAATCCCGACTAGGTGTAAAAAAAAATGTTTGTTTTTTCCTTAATAAACTATTTCTCATTTTTTCTTTAAACTTTCACAAAAATGAAGATATGTTTTCAATAAATATTACCTTCCTCCTCGCCCATCCCACTAGCGGAGGGGCCTTCAACCCACGGCCCTCTGGCGACCTGCCGTAACATTTTTTGCGTCCCACCGTCTCATGAAATGTTTAAAATTATTTCAAGAGAAAGAATGACAATTACAGAGTTATATTTTACATAGTGAAATAATATAATAGTTGTGTATTTTAAGTTATTTTATAAAAAAATTATTTCTTTATACGTGAATAAAAATATTACGTTTTTATTGAAATTTACCTTGAACCAGCAAATGACTACTCTAGTATACTTTGGCCCTTTGACCTTAAAAGTTTGAAGGCCGCTGCTGACTAGCGTAATTGAAACGATTATAACCAGGATTGGTAGTGAGACGCAGTGGGGAAAGATATCCAAAGCAAAATACTTTTTGCTCTAAATAAATAAAATATCGTTCCAGTAGACAGTAGATAGGTTTATATTAATTTGTATACAGTTATTTAATATGTGCATCACGGAATTTAAACATAACTTTTCTCTTATTTAAAAAAGTTTATGTTCAAATGATAATATATACACTTGTACAGTACATAAATATTCAATATCTGTTGAGATAAGTAGATAATTAAACTAAACGTATCTATTGAACGTATCGCCTGTTGTCAAGGAATGTAAAACTAATAATATAAAAAACAATAGTTTTATCGGTTGTTCTGTGTGTGTGTGAAACATGGTCTCTTACTTTACATGACGAGAAATAATTTATGGCGTTCGAAAACAAGGTGTTTTGGAAAATAAGTGGTTTATAAATGGAGGAAGGTACTGGGGAGTGGAGGAGATTACATGATGGTGAGTTGCATAACCTGTATGCATCACAATACATTGTTAGGGTAGGATAATCATGTCTCGTACATTACGGCGGACAGAATATGCAGCGCGAATAGGAGAATCTAGAACCGTGTTCAGGATACAGACTGGTAAATGAGAAGAGACAACTGGGAAGACCTAGATGCAGATGGGAAGATAATATCAGAATGGACCTGAAAGAGATGGGGTGTAATGAGTTGTACTGAATAGAAATAGCTCGAGATAAATAGAGGTGGGGTAAGCGCGGCAATGAACTTTCGAGTTCCTAATGCCATAGAGGAGCGATTTCTAAACTATTTGACTGTCGTACCATCCCAACAATTTACGTAATTTGGAGTACACTGCCATAGAGTAAGTAAGTATCTATTAAAGTGATATTTCATTTATTATGGCTCCAGAATATTTTGTTATAAGAAATGCAAGTATACTGACTTTGAACTCACGTTCTTTCCGCCCTACTTTTAACTAATCCCTCTGAACCAGTGATTCTCAACCTCGGGGACCTTTGGGTTGCTTTGAGGTGACAGCATATTATTACACTACTATAAACCCACATGGCTGACTCACTCACTGACATTAATATTTACCAGCTTCCAGATGAGATAGAAACTTGAAATTTGGCGAACTTCTAGCTTCTAGCCTGTAACCGACGGGAGAATTCCAAAAAGTTAAAACTTTGAAAATTTAACCCCCGAAAAAAAATTCAAAATATCGGAGCAACTTTAAAATCGGTGAGGACCTTTCATTGGAGGTCTATTGTGGGTAAATGGTAATATCTATCAAAAAAAACTGCTTTGTAATTACATTAGTTTACATCCACTTGCAAAGAAAACTCACTGGGGGTTTGGGGGCGTACCCCCCCAAAGAGAAAAGCGAGTGTATATATATGCACCGTAGCTCACACCTGTTTAAAATTAGTCAATGAATGACTTCTGGCCACACGTTTTCCTGAATACTTCAAAGCTGCCTGATATGAACGTGAAGTACCTGATGCCTTCCAGCAACATAAGTTTGTAAAGGGTAAATCTGTTTGCGTTTATTTCATTGTAATCAAAGTACCAAAACAAGTTGGATATATAACAATATTCTCTTTGAAATGATTCGCTTTGAAAGAGAATATGACTTTAGACTGCGCCAGACATTTCCTTCAACGATTCAGTATAATATGAACGCATACTTGTCAACTGATAATGTTTTGCACAATTCTATTCTGTCCAAACCATAGAGCTATTTATATATGGAGGGGCTATCTCGATGCACAACTGAAGACGACCTTGACTCGGGGATTGTTGGGGCGAGGGGGTATGAATCAACCCGGGCGACGCATGACTGCTTGCATTTACTAGAAAACAGTCATGATTATAATATAGACCCATACGTTTTAGTATATGTTATATATTTAAGGTACGTAATAAACCAAGAAGAAAGGATGCTAAGTATTTTACAGTTTTCGCCCTCCCAAACTGAATTATTCTGTACATAGCAGTTACTATTCTCACAATTTACTTAAGTTAGGTAAGTTACAACAAAGCTAATATGAGTTGAAAAAGAGAATACAATACCCAAAAAATTATTATATATACATTTTAGCTTGAACATACTCTAATTTTAAGCTAGTTTATTAATATTAGCAATAACAATCTAGATTTTAGGTTAGTTTACATATTCAGATGCTTGTTAGCACCCGATATACTAAGTAATATTTTATGTTTTTTACATAAAAATAACGCAAATTTATTAAACATTTACAACCTACTTACATAAAGTATCTAAAAGCTCTCGATCGGGTTGTATTATAATTCAAAAGAGCGCGTGTCCCTTTTTTACCCTATGTTTCCCATGTTAAACCGGTGGCCGGTAGCTATACTATGACGTAGAGTGGCTAGGTCCGTCTCTCTGTGACGGGGGAGGGGGGGAGGGGCGTGGCTGACTTCACTTTCTTTCAACGCTACACCGCAGCATAGAGATGTCCTCTCCGTATATATAATATCTCCATGGTCTAAACCCACTAATAGGAGCGATCTTATGTAACACAGCTCAAACAAGCCAGGGCTAAGCGGGTTTTTCTTTATTTTACATTTTTGAAAACAGTGGATTTTGGTGCAGTAGCCCCCGTTCTACCCCATTAAAAAAAAGTAATTAAAAATAATTTGTATTTTGTAATAAAATAATTACTTAACTGAGCTCTTTTTTTTTGGTCAACATAATAATACAGATAACTGCACTTCATACTGATTTCTGGTTCGAGCCTGGTCGTATTTTTAATTCTCCGACTAATCTTCAATGAAATAGACTTTTAGCTACTACAGTTAAGATATTTTTAGTTGATAAATAAAGTGTTGTGAAATTATAGGTGAAAACATTTGTTGCAACTTCTTATTCCATGACACATCTCTTCTATGTAGTTTTACCATTAACGTTTCTAAGTGTGTGTATGTATATATAAATCCTCACCCTTAAAAAAATTCAGAAATGTTTACAGGCTAAGTCAAAAAATATAAAGAGGGCGACCTTTAAAAAAATCACCAGATTTCATCATAATATAAAATGAGAATTCCCAACATTTCCATCGGAGATTTTGTCTCTTGTGTATCGATAATAAAGGCTCTTAGTAGTGAAATTCTAGTTCCAATCAACCCAAACTCGTGGTCATATTGACAAATACGTTGGTTCCGTTTGGTTGCGCGCCCTAGCGGTGGGAAGGTTGTGAATCGAATATCTGAATTCCTTTTTTTTTTCTTTAATGTTATCTCACCTTCCCTTCCCGCTAATGCTGATACATTTTATCTAAACGCCCCACTCATCATACCTAGCCCATTGGTGTGGATATGCAAATAGCCCGGACGTGTAGCCCGTTAAATAAAAGTTTCACTAAAAGGAACGAGTGTTTTTATAACTTTTTTTTACAAGAACGGCGAGCTCATCCAAGTAGATGAAATTTTGTTTACGAAATCTAATTAAATATTGCGCCACAAAGGGTAAATTTATTTATATCACAAATCTTAACAATTTAAAAAGAAGTTAATGCTTTGACTATGCTTAATATAGGGGTAGGAGAGGGGGGAAATAGGGGGGAATAAGGAGGGCGTGACTCCTACAGAGAGTATACAAATCTTTTCTACCCGGCACTCAAAAAAAGTTTCAAACGACGCTTCCAGACGCGACGCAAATATGCACAAAAACTCGCCTGTGTTCCTCCGGAACGACTGAATTATTCATATAATGTATATTTTATTTACTCGACAAGATTATGCTAACGTCAATCACATACTGTATATATCTGCTACCCGGCAACATAGGAGTTGAATGCGATTATTTATTATTTCAATTCTAGGGCTAAATCTGTTGTGAGCTTAAATTTTTTTTTTTTACAGCGAAAATGGGTCGTTCTGTCCCCTGGTAACTAAACACAAGCGACACCTATGAGATGGTTTAAAGTGGTTTTTTTTAACCATTACTGGTGGTTTTAGAGGAAATATATTCAACCTCTTTCAACACACTACTAGTTCTATGTCATTACAAGTCTAATGTTAAGATGAATTATGTTTGGGCCCATCCTTTGTTACATCTTCTATGGCCGTTGGTATTTATGATAATACTCTTTATCTGCCACGCGAACACATTCACGTTGGAGAACTTAAATATAAACCAAAACTGTCGTCAAAGAATTTGTACTACCAAAAGGAAATAAGGAATGTATTTAGGAATTTCAAATATAAAGGGGGCCTTTTTCACTCTCTTCTTTACCAAAAAACTACTTTTTTTAAATTAAATTTTGCATCTCAAGCAGGGACACATATTGGAGAGTGTAAAGTTACACCGCCTTACTGTGGATTCACACATTCACCTAAAAAACAAGAACAGATCCTAAATGTGGTCATGTGACGAGCTTTAAGCCAATCACGAGAAATCAGCGTTAACTGTTCATATCGTTGTGCACCAGCGAAGACAATCCCAAGTTTGGCCGCACTTCTTAATAAAAAAAAATCTAGGTGGTAGAATGAATCAAATTAAACAAAAACTAACTCAATCAGTGCGCATGCGCTTAATCAACCGACCCAATACGCGCATGCACCAACAAATTGAGATACACGCAGACATCTACGTCAACCGTCGGGAAGTTATTTGAAACTAGCAGAAGTACTCGGGAAACGCTTTTCATTGCTCCAAACAGAGAGGGGAATTTTTTTTTTTTTAATTTTGTTCTTCTGACCCAGTTTTAAAAAAAATAATCCAAAAGCTAATAACAAAATTAAAACTTCAGCTTCAAGGTGCGCGTGTTTGTGCACATTTTAAAATGCCAGACCTCTGCATGCGGTAGTTATCGCGCAATGCCTATGATAGACAAACAAACTATTCATTTTATTAATCTTAAATAACTAGTTAAATATATATTGTGTGATTCGTTCTCGTTTTGTGTTCATTTGTTTCTCTACATTACAAAATAGTTAGAAAACATACAATATGTGTTCATCCACTTACTTAATAATCTGGCATAAGGAATTCAAGTGCATTGCTGTGCTCAATGCACACGAATTGCGGAACAACTAATACGGGTGGATATTAATGGCGGAACAACTAATACGGGTGGACATTAATTGCGGAACAACTAATACGGGTGGACATTAATGGCGGAACAACTAATACGGGTGGACATTAATGGCGGAACAACAAATACGGGTGGACATTAATTGCGGAACAACTAATACGGGTGGACATTAATTGCGGAACAACTGATATGGGTGGACACAAATGGCGGAACAACTAATACGGGTGGACACGAATGGCGGAACAACTCATCTGAGGTTGGTAATGGTAATACCCCTACACGAACTGCGGGGTAAAAATTAAATTCATACTGATTTTGTTCAAAATATAAAATGGAGGTTGGGCTAGATTGGGATAGGGGCTAGGAGTTGAATGGGATTACAGGTTGTTTGGAAATTCATGTGCACTGGCTGACAGGTATACTTTATTCCGCAATTCGAGTGCGTCCGCCGTAATTACAAAGCTACGCCACCTATATCTTTTTTTTTACCCCAGGAAAAGCCATGGCAAACTTTCGAGTGTTTCTTGATGGTTTCTTTTAAAGGTGAGAGCTCATTTCGTCCACGCCCAGCCCCCGATCTGGAGGACCACCCTTATAGACTGTCCGCAACTGCTTATTCAATATATTCGCATCCACCATTCATATCTGAAGGCCGTATCCTCTATTTGCAACCTGAGGGCGTACTTTACCATGGATGATAGGGACTCACGAAACAGTTTAACTGCTAGAAATTTAAAAATATTGATAATCAGCTCGTCTGACACCTTGGCTCAGTCTAAAGCGTGTCTGCCTACTGAATCTAATGGTCCCGGGTTTAATTCCTAGCATGGTCAAAAAGTGTATCATTGGTTAAATGTGGGTTAACCATTTCATAGTGCTGAATTAACAACATGTCATGTCTGTTCTAGTTTTAAGTTAGTTTATAAGTATTGTGCTGATATAATCAGTCAGTTCAGAAAGTGCAATTTAAATACCTAAAATAAATGAGGAAAAAAATTATTACCAGCTGTTTTATTATTATTATTATTATTATTATTATTATTAGCACCGCGTCTTACTACCCATTCGGGTTATACGCACTTACGCTAATGTGTAGTGGTAGGGTGATTGTGAGATGAAATGGGAGGACCTACAGTTTAACGTGGAATCCGAACCACGGTGGAGGCCTGGCATTCCCCACATTCACAAGATGTCTTGTCAGAGGTGAAGGAAGGGTTTGTTAATCAGATAAATCTGTGCCGGGACCGAGGTATGAACCCCGGACCCCTAGTACAGAATTCCGACATCTTACCCCTAGACCACCAGGTCTCCCACCAGCTGTTTATAGAGTTTGTGTTGCAGTTTTATAAGTGAACATATATTTCTGCTAGCGTGTGAATTGCTGCGTTACTAAAGCAAACTATGATATTAATTTTAGGCGGACGTGTGAATTAGGCCTTAGTTTGGACATTTATATCAGGTCTAGGACACTAAGAATATACAGTGTGTTTCAAAATTAACTGTGGGAAAAAATGCACAAAGGTATTTCGTTATAAAATGTTAAGACATGAAAGTGAAAGGAAAAAATGTAATATAGTGAATGATATGCTTTGAAATGAATAGGGTTGGGAAACGTGCTAATGCCATATTTTTAAAATGTTATTTGTGTACTTCGCGTCTTACTACTCGCCCGGGATATCCGTATATCTAAACTAGTTGGGTATAAACCGCTTATGTAGCCTAATGGTCTAAGGCATAACTTTTGAAATAGACTAGACTGTCGATGAAGGGAAGATTGGGGTTTTAAACCAGGTTGAGTGTATTGAGGGCAGTTTTTCTTAAATGTTTTCCACACTACTACGCAAATGCGTGTACACGTCATCCAAATTAAGCATTCATCATCCTTATCACATTAACGTAATTAATACTTATGCGCATAGCTCAAACGGTTAGTAAGACATGATACTAAAAAAATTAAAATATTGGAGTATATATGTTGAAGATAGAATTTAGATTAAATGTACCCGATTTTTTATGGATAAACCATTCAGTGAAAATTACATCAGTACACTCTACCGAGATTAGAATTCCAACCAGCAAACCAGACTATAAGAGAATGACGCCTTTGTCCACGTGTCCACAGATGAGGTTTTTATGATACTAATAGTAGTTTTGTAAAAGGATGTAGTGTGTAAGGTTGTAGTAAGGAAATGGGTTTAGAAATGAACGCTGAAAAGACTGCGTATATGATCACACAGAGAACACAGATTGAGGACGATGATTTAGCGATTACTTTGAACATCATCATTTAGGTGACTTGGGGGTCTAGGTGTAAGGTGTCGGATTTCTGTGCTGGGATCCGGGGTTCAATCCTTGGTCCCGGCACAGATTTATCTGATTACCAAACCCTTCCTTCACCTCTGACAAGACATCTTGTGAATGTGGGGAATGCCAGGCC
>CABFOV010000078.1:304811-330617 GCA_902141375.1 Timema poppense
ATATATATATATATATATATATATATATATATATATATACTATATATTTTCAAACATATTTGACCACCTTTGTGTTCTAGCTAGTGGTCAAGAGTTCCTGGCTACAAATCCAGAGGTCCCAGGTCCGATTGCCAGGCTTCCAATTTTTTTCTGTGAAACAAAGTTGGTCTGGTACGAGGTCAACTCAGCCTGGTGAGGACAAATGATGAGCTACTTGAATAAATAAGTAGTGGATCCGGTCTAGAAAATTGAGATAAGTGGCAGTAGGTTTTGTGTGCTGACCACATGACACCCTCTATCAACAAATGTTGGCTTGGTTGGTATAGGTCACTGACGCCACTGAGTTTTTATTTACATAGTTAGCCTATAAATACTTAAGTTAAAAAGAAGGTTTTACATAAAATTATAATAGCTCGTTGCAGGAAATCATAATTTTGCCAAAAATAAAATCAAACTCTAGTGAGAAATTTATCAAAATGATAAAATTGTTTTCAAAGTGTCTGTACGCCCAATTATTGAACTGATTTAACAGCGTATCACTATTTAGGTTTAATCTGATTTTCTTCGATTTTATTTAGTTGGCATATTTTAATGGAAACTACTGACCTCTCAATGATGACAAAACTTAAATAAAACAATAAAATTGATTTATACTCACATGAGCATGTCATCCAAAAGTGCTGGAGGAGGAGAGGGAATTTTTCAAAACTCTAGATTAAAAATGACACAGATGAAAATCAACATTCCATATTTAAAGACTACAAAACAGTTCTCGTGTTTAAAGCACGCATGCGCCACACGGTCGTCATTTCTAAAAGCCTCGGATGTGCGATAGGATTGAGTGCTGGGCGAGTGGGACTTTGAAACGAGGGGTGTGGGGAAGAGAGGAAGCGGGAGGGACTGTGTGTTGCCTTGGAAGAGGGGGGTCGGGGACAGAAGGGAGGGGGCGTAGGAGAAATAGCGAGCGAGGGATTTCAGTCTCCGCGGGAACTTTGTAATTTACGGACATCCCTAAGAAAGGGAGCACTTGGAACGTTATTCCAGCATGTGGTGTATTTCTCACGGGTTCTTTGGTAAAATCGTTTCACCTGTTGGATCGCTGCTATCTCCTTGGATGAATATTTAATTGTGTTTGTATTATTATTATTATTTTGAGCTATGGAGCGTGTGTCGATATTAAGAAAACTTTTAGCTGCCCCTGTGGACAGCGTTCCATCGGGCAGTGGACCCAAGCTTCGTGAGTAATCAAATAAGTTTTTTTCTTTAGACATTTTAAATAAATATGGGTGGCCTATTTTAAATAATAGGTCTAAGGTAAAGATTATAAATATTACCTAATATATAATTGCGACGTTTACAAGTATTAATTTAAAATGAGATGTTTTCTTTAAAATAGTCAAACTTAATTTATTGGAATCTAGATATAATATTGTATTTAATCTAAGAGCCGCTTTAGCTATCTAATTTGATTCATATTTAATTTAATTTTCAAACTGAATATACTATTTTAATTTTAAACGTTTAGCTATGGTATTTCCACATTCATGTCATCAAGGACAGTTTTGGATATTATAAACACCCACACATAAAAAAAACTAAGCATGTTTAATTGCTTACAAAATGCAATTAAATATTTGAAAGTTGAGATTTTAAAAAACTATAAATATTTTATTTTTTTAGTTTTGCACTAGTAAAATGATACTAATTAAAAAAATATAATTGTTATAAATAGATACTAACATATTTTGCTCTGGACACTGGGCTTAAAGCCCTGATTGCTTGGGTAAGGCGATAGCTTACGGTGTATTTAAGAATTCATCATGTTTCCTCTGTTTTATTTCTGACAGTTGAAAATACATACTTTACGGGTGCTGGTAATTATTACATTTATATATAAAACATAGATAACCCTGAGCTTTTATTATTCTCTTTTATTGTTTTGTAATTTGTTGTCATTAACTCATATATTTCTATCAAAAGAGGAAGAATATATTTAGAATGTAAATTACTCGCACGTTTAACACAAGGATATTAACAATGGGGTGATACGATTATGGAAAACCGTAACAACCTGGATAAATCAAAAAGATTAAAACACAGCAGTGTGATTGTCAGATATATACGCAATAGTTAAATTATAAATATGAAATAGAGGACAACCCTAGTGTAAACAATTAGTTGTATCTACAGTTCATGCAAATTTGTTAACAGCGTCTATAATCATTTTTGTGTCAGTAATTTTGTAGGAAACAATAAAATAAAAAATCAAGACTCTTTATTTGAAGTTTAAAAAAAAAAAACTAATAAAATGTTTATTCATTAGTCTATAAATTCTGTAAAAGTCCAGGAACTTTAAAAATAACAAAGTGTATCAAAGCCAGAAAACAACTTTAATAAGGGACAGAGATTTAGAGGCTGGCTTAAAGAAATTGCGTTCACTTAAGATGGTTAGGAAAAAGAGGGGTGGAGGGGGGGGGGGNATATACGCAATAGTTAAATTATAAATATGAAATAGAGGACAACCCTAGTGTAAACAATTAGTTGTATCTACAGTTCATGCAAATTTGTTAACAGCGTCTATAATCATTTTTGTGTCAGTAATTTTGTAGGAAACAATAAAATAAAAAATCAAGACTCTTTATTTGAAGTTTAAAAAAAAAAAACTAATAAAATGTTTATTCATTAGTCTATAAATTCTGTAAAAGTCCAGGAACTTTAAAAATAACAAAGTGTATCAAAGCCAGAAAACAACTTTAATAAGGGACAGAGATTTAGAGGCTGGCTTAAAGAAATTGCGTTCACTTAAGATGGTTAGGAAAAAGAGGGGTAGAGGGGGGGGGGGAGAACACATTAATATATCTTACGTGAAAAACTACCCCCTAATTAACACTGGTGAGATTCAAACCTCGGATTATACCGTGCTACCACGGGAGCGGGTAACCTTTTTTAAGAAGATCCCGAATACAAAGAGTAACCAAACATTGACAACAGGAGACTCATTATATCTTTCTTAAGACTATCGGATCTAGATGCCATCTGCAGGAAATCGTGTACACCAAATACATCACTTGGTGTATGAATACATGAAATAATATTTTGAAAATTATTGGTTTTATAGTATAATATTATTATTCCTACGGGCAACCAACTTTGATAGCAATTAGTGACCCTTAGCTACAGTTTATTAGGAACATTACTTGACAGCTATAAATATTATTAGATCTCCCTTCGCGTATTCATACGTCAAGTCTTGTGATCTACGAATGTCACTTTTGATAGATATTACCAATAACTATAAAATAACACTAATAATATGCTATTATAAAATATCACTTTTGATCACAAAAAACGTATTTATGTTTTACAAAAGTTTATTTCTACTATAATCTTACTATATATGAACTGGGGGAGAGTGAAGGGGGTAATTAGGAAAATCTTAAGGGACCACGGCAGCATTCGAGGGAAAAGAGATTGAAGAATCAAAATTGTACAGTCATTATCCCCTTGGCGAGAGGTTAGTTTGGTATCGAGGAAGAGTCAGGTTTGATAACCACTCTCCCAACCTTGAGGGGTGAACTGTAGGAGTATTTTTTAAAGTGCGTAAGAATGCTCTAGAAGTAGTTTATACGAAGCACTTCAATTCGTTAATCTCCCCTACTCAACAGCCCCACCAGATTTTTTTTTTCTCTCGTTTTGGCTATTTTTAATTTTTATTTTCACGATCGTTTGCTTATATTTGCTTGGGTTGATAGTTCTGTTAATAAAACAAAATGTAATTCGGGTTGTAATTTTAATAATAATACAATTAAATACAATTATCATAGTGCAGTCCAAGATAAGTAAATACCTTAATTGGAGCAATACTTCATCAAGCATAAGCATATTTCATACAATTGATTAAAGAGAACAGTACAAGACGCACACTGGTAATACATTAAAGATAACAGTATAACACATACACTGGAAATATAGTTAAAATAACAGTAAAAATACAGGCATGAAATATGATTAAAGATGATAGCACAAAACACTTACTGGAAATAGAATTCAATATAACAAAGCATTCACTGGTAATATAATTAAATATACAGTACAAAACACACACTGGAAATATTATTTAATTATAACAGAACAAAAGTTAGACTGGTAATAGAATTAAAGATAACAGTAAAAATAAATGCATGTAATATAATTAAAGATAACAGTAAAAAACCAAATACTGGAAATAGAATTAAAGATAACAGAACAAAATAAACACTGGAAATATAATTAAAGATAACAATACAAAACACTCATTGGAAATATAATTATTTATGACAGAACAAACCACATACTGGGAATAGAATTAAAGAAAATAGTACAAAAACACATTGGTAATATAATTAAAGATACGGTAGGATTAAAGATAACAATAAAAAATACACTATAATTAATGATAACAGATCAAAACACACACACTGGAAATATGATTAAATTTAACAGTACAAACTCCACACAGTGAATACAATTCAAAATAATATAACAAACAGTACGCAGCGAACACAATTAAAAATTATTATAAGTACATACACTAATAATACAATTAAAAACTATACAAACACAAAAATTAAATTGATAATACAGTTAGATATGATTCAAGCAACAGAAATATTATATATTAGGTAATGTAATTAAAAATAATAACAGTAGTATATTAGGCTTACAACCTGCTTCATTGGCCTCTTGGTTAAAGATGTGACTTTTGCAACAGACTAGGATGCCAATGACAGGTAGACCGAGGTTCAGATCTCGGTTGGGTGTAATGAGGATGTTTTTGATATATGGTTTTCAACCTTCCTCCATGAAAGTTTGGGTACACTTCCTCTCATTTCAACCTTGCTCATTCCTAACACATTAGTCTAATTAGTTTACTCGTATATGCGTATAGCCTGAACGGATAGAGATACGTGGTGCTAAATACTAGTATATATATATACATATATATACACATTATATTTAATTACCCGCCTCGGTGGCGTAGTTGGCTAACGCGCTTGTCGTGTTGGTTGAGCTCAACTGCTGAGGACGGGGAGATCGAGGTTCGAATCTCGGTCGGGTGAACTGAGAGTGGTTTATCCTAAATGGTTTTCCACTCTCCCTGCACGCAAATGCGGGTTAACTTCCTCTAATTCAACCTTCACCTATTTAATTATATATGCCTACAGTTTAAAATAGTAAAACAAACAGCACACAGTTCATATAATTGAAATTTAAATACAAACAGTGCTGTGGTAATACAGTTAAAATTGCAAACCGTACACTAGAAATACTAATAAAAATAATAGTACACAACATACAATGATATTACCATTAAAAATAATAATACAAACCGTACTTTGGTGTTATAGAGCTACAATAACAAATACATTAATGAGAATAACATAAAATAAAGACATTAACTCGAGCAACGAGAGAGTGGGAAAGGAATATAGGTACACAGTAATTACATTTTAAATTTTATCAATACTGATAATACCTATTATCATCATTATCCTAAATGCACATCACCGTAAGCAGGATCCCTTACGCCTGGGAACACATTTTTCTAATTATCTCTTATTCCCTTGTGGGACAGCTTAAATCACGTGAACATTTAAACCTACTTTGACCGGGAATCAAACCAGGTTCACTGTAATAATAATAATATTAATAATATTTAGCACTGCGTCTTACTACCCGTTCGGGTTATACGCTTTAAGTACTAACTACGCTGATGGATTAGGAATTGGGAAGGTTGAATTAAAGGAAGTGAACCCACATTTGCGTGGAGTCAGAGTGGAAAACCATTTAGGAAAAACCACCCCCCAGTTCACCCGACCGAGATTCGAACCTCGATCTCCCCGTCCTCAGCAGATCGAGCTCAACACGACAAGCACGTTAGCCAACTACGCCACCGAGGAGGGTCAGATTAACTATAAAATCACTACTACTAATATTACTATTACTAGCATCTACCGCTCACTTTCTAAACGTGAGAATATAATATAAAACTATGATTTGCTAACTTAACTTAGAACGGATAAACACCTGCGTCGGTGGCCACGTGATCTAGAGCGCTACTCTTGCAGTAGACTAGACTGCCGATGACAGGGAGATCGAGGTTCAAATCTTGGTCGGGTGTACTGAGGGAGTTTTTTTCCAAAATAGTTTTTCACTCTCCCTCCACGAAAATGTGGGTACACTTATATTAATGTACAACCTCCCTAATCCCTAAAACATTACCGTAATTAGTACATAAGCTTATAAGTCGAACTGGAAGTAAGACTCAATGCTTAAAAAAACAGATAAACTTTTGATAAAGTCCGTATTTGTGTACATGAGAACAAAGTCGCGAGTCTCGTCTATTTTGGTTGGCTAGTGATAGGCAGGTAATGGTAGGACTAGTGTTTAGGTGTACTCAGACTTTTTTTCTCCCTAAATGATCCACCACTTTACCCTCAAGCATATAAGTGTACACTTCTTCTAAACTCTACATTTCATCTGACTTTCGCGATCTATATTTTATCACATGTGTGATACTATTATAATAACTCATTATCTGTACGCCACATCATCCATAATGGTATTACTTCAATTATATTAATATACAGTTTAATCACAATTACGGGTTGGACACAGCGATTTATTTTGAAATGTTCCAGCTCTATTGTGGGGATATTATTTTGTAATCCTCTTGCAATATCATATTTTGAAAGTGCTTTATATTAATGACTAGGGATTTGTCTGAGCGAGATTAACCCCCTATTCGCCCCTATAGATATAATGTTAAATAAGCCAATATTGGATTGCAGGGCCTATAGCAGAAGGGTTTCAAATAGTGATCCAGCAGTTGACCCTTCACCCGCATCCCCTAAGACAGGGAATATAGAATATTAAGATCTTATGCTGAGTCAGATATTTAAAATGGAGATTTTAACCCTTTATTTAGATTGATTTTGACGCATAATGCGGGAACGTCGAATGGTGAACTCAGCCGTGGTTTAATTCTGTGGTGGCATGAATAGAAATTATCTAGAAATATAATTGAATTTTGGGTCTTTGTTTTGTAGGGCCTGTTCGTGTTATGTGCCTTAGATAGATGTTTCCAAGTTAATGGAAAAATAAGATATCCGTGAGCATATTATGGAGTCCCTAAATTTTAGAATCCGGTTTGATGAATTAATATTTAACGGGTAATTTGTCATGAGATGTAACAATATATCAATGGTATTGGGGTAAAGTGCACGCATTAGGACCCGATGTTCGTGTGTTCGAACCCAGCTAAGGTTTACTGATATTTCTTAAGTGATAAAATCCGTAGCACAACTTATTTTGGAGGAGAAGTTAATCCGTCGGTCCCATGGCGATTGTGGCATGTAAAAGAACCCTGTTAACCCGGCAAAATATGTAGGAACTTTCATTATGGATTATAGAAATTCAATGTGGGAGACATTTAGCGTCATACACGCCTCGGTTGTCGTGTTGAGTCCGGCTGCTGAGGACGGGGAGATCGAGGTTCGAATCTCGGTCGGGTGAACTGGGGGTGGTTTTTCCTAAATGGTTTTCCACTCATAATCCATTAGCGTAATTAGTACTTAAAGCGTATAACCCGAACGGGTAGTAAGACGCGGTGCAAAATAATAATAATAATAATTAGGATCATCACACTTCCTGCCCTCACTTATTACATGGGATTTCTACCAGATGCTGCAGGCAGCATTAACCAGACAAAGGGGTTGAGTGCATGCCTAGCAATCACATCAAACCAACTTCCGGCTAGTTGACTTAAAAAGTATCACATGATTATGTTTATCATTTTCCACTCGCCACGTTTTACTACTCATGTGGGTTATCAGATTATTGGCACTAATAGGTCAGAGATGAGAAAGGTAGAATTATAGAGGAATTGTACCCTTGTTTACGTGGAAGGAGTATGGAGATAAATTTAAGGAAAACCTTTACATTACTCCCAACCAGTGCTTGAATTGGGCCGTAACGCACAGGAACGCCGTTCCGGTTGATACGATATAACATCACGAGCGTTCCAGTTGATACAACACAAGTTTAAAACATTCCGCCTGCACACTAGAACCCTACTTCTTCGTTCTTATCGTTTTCCAAAAGGATCTCTATTTTAGTCTGAATGAACCCAGATCCAACTACGTGTCTGTATAGTGTATTGGATTTTGAATTACACTGGGTGTTCCAAGAATTTGTATCACAGCAGAGACGACGATTCTTGTAACAAGACAATAACTTCAACACAAATATTTTACAGATGTTGTTATATTTTCCCTCCCTTTTTGTATCCTTTGTTGTGGGGGCTATTTTTGCAAAGGGCACCTGATGTTTCTGATCGTAGGTAAATGATTTCTACCTTCACTTTCCCATACTCTATTTCATAGTGTAAATAACCTACGTACCTATTTGAAGTTTTGAGCTCTTTGCCACAAGTGAGCCAGAAAAAAAAAACACATTTCGTATCGTAAGTAATTATTTCTTTTTATAAATTATGTTTTGCGTAAAATTTTATTCATCTACCCAAGTTTTCTACAATATTTACTTGCCACGTAAGACTTATAACTAAACATATTTTCTTCAAAATATTTATTACATTAAATAGAATGACCAATTGTCCGTTTTTTGGCGGCCAAATCTTTATAAATACTAAGTGTATTTAATAAAAACTGAGTCTGCTCAGTAGTCATAATTTACATGCAAATTTAAATCCCAATATGTAATGTCTGAAATATGAAAATACATACGAGATTCCACCACTTAGGCAATGCTGCAAATTTAAAAAAAAAACACTGTCCTGGTTTGTTTTGAAATAACATTTAAATCAATTAAAATTCACACATAGTAGAAAGGGCTTCTTTTTTTTTAACGCACTGTCTTGGTGTGGTCCGAAATAATACTTCAATAAATTAAAATTTGCAGCTAATAGAAAGGGCCCTCCCTACCACGACGGGCCAGTTAAGCCGGTAGTCTAAACAAACCCATACTCGGGTTGTCAAGAGGAAAAACAAGATTAGGAATGAAGTTATCCGGGAAAGAGTAGGACTACAGAGAGTACATGAGATAGTGGAGGAAGTAAGACTGAGATGGTATGGACATGTAATGAGAATGGAAAAAGGGAGGATGCCAAAGAAAATGTTGGAAATAAAGTATGTATAAGCCGCAAGGGAGGCCAAGAAAGAGATGGGAGGAGCAGATCACAGAAAGTGTTCAAGTGAGAGGAGAAGAATGGAATAAATTAAAGGAAGAATAGTAGTGGAAGGATAGAGGAAGATGGAGGCATTTTACTAAACTGACCCGGCCACAGGATGGAAACAGTTGATGGTGATGATGATGATGAGAAAAATATCTGGTTGTTTCTGCCAAATTAATTAAGTGTTTGTTACAAAACATTTTACATTGAAACAAAAATATTCTTGTAGATTAAATAATAATAATAATTCTTAACATTCTCTTAATTTTTCACAGCACTCTAAAACAAAGAATTTTTCAAATTTTCTGGTGCCATATTTTGCCTCTTCTGTAGCAACACTTTGTAGGATGAAACTACTTTTTACTTCACAAGAAGTGATTGGTGAATATTTTAGTATACATCTCACTCTCATTGTAATTAATTTATTTCAGTCTAGTATTTTCCCCACAAAGGATAGGTATCCTTCACATATGTCGGTGTTTCAAGTGTTTTATTTTTTATAAGAATGAGAGAAATGCGAAACAGCAATGCTAACAATGTGATGTTTATATTTTAATGTCAATAAGACGTAATAATTATTAATTCTTATGCTAAAAATAATTAGTTTGGAATTTGATTATAAATGATTTTAACAATATGACTAATGAATATTATACGGTTTTAGACATGTGCTTACCTACATATCTAAATATTGGATATCCTTTTACTGTGGGAATATATTTTTGTTTCATTATAAATTAATATTGATTAGTTGTAATTAGCAATGAATTAGATTAATAATAAATAAATTGCAAAGTGATATTAAATTTACTGAAATTTAATTAAACTCTCATGGCTTAGTGCAACCTATTGATGTGTGTATAGAAAATGAAATAAGTTCTACCAATGTAATAGTTTCATGCTGTAAGATAGAAGAAGGAATTATTGGTTGTTGGTTGTTACCGTTCCTGTTGTTAAAATTTCTCAATTCAATCATGGCTCTCAACTGAGATTCGAAACCCAAACCACCTGTCAGCAGTAAAACAGACAAGACGAAACATACGTCTTTATCCACGTTTTCATTGATTCAGGAAGTATTTTGTTAAAAAAAAATACTAAGAAAAGGTAGCTCAATATATTGTAAAAGTAGCGTAGTTGGTCAAATTCCTGATGATGATTAGAATAATATTAAATTTATATAAATGTTAACCCACTTCGGTGGTCGGCTGATATAACGCGCCACTCTTGCAAGGTTAGACTGCCGAGGACGGGGGGATTGAGGTTAGAATGTAGGTCGAATATACCGTTTTTTTCTAAAATGGTTTTCCAAAAATTTGGATACATTTCCTATTAATATAGCCTTCCTAATCACTAAAACCATTAGCGTAATCAGTACGTAAGTATATAACCCGATATAATAGTAAGACACAGTATTAAAAAATAAAATTGGAAGGAGATGGCTCCCAAGTCGTCAATAATTCCGTAGTCAGAACGTGTATTTGTTTGCTTGCAAGCTTTTTTTTTATTAATATCAACAAATTATAAATATGTACCTTACATAATACAAAGAAATAAACAAATACCAGCCTCACAGGGCTCTTAAAAGTGAGCAGCAAAATCCTCCCTTATCTTGAGTAGACAGAAGTTATTATTATTATTATCACCGCGTCTTACTACCCGTTCGGCTTATACGCACTTAGGCTAATGTGTAATGGTATGGTGATTGTGAGTTTAACGTGGTATCCGAACCACGATGGAACTCTGGCATTCCACACATTCACAAGTTGTGATTAATACACGTCTTGTCAGAGGTGAAGGAAGGGTTTGGCAATCAGATACATCTATGCTGGGACTGAGGATTGATCCCCGGACCCCCAGCCCAGAAGTTTGACATAAACAGAACTTGAAATAGATTAAACAAGTTGAGAATACAATATTTGGCAGCATAGATTAGTCCAAAGATGGAGGTTCAAATCTTTGGGAACAAAGGTGAGTGTAAAAGTCCGAAGTCGAGAATGTGTACCCTCTTCTATGACCGAATACTTTAAGGCGTCACAATCGCATGGACTGAGATCAGGGCTCGAATTTCGGTCGGGTGTACTGAGGGTGGTTTTCCACTCTCTATCCGTCTCTCTCTCTCTCCATTGAAATGTGTGTACAATTAATATAAATTCAACCTTCTTCATCCCTAACATAAATGTAGGCGTATAATCCGAAAAGTTAGTAAGATGCTGAAAAAATAATCGAAAAGATACGGATAAATGAGCGCTGTGATTTAGAATCATTTCATGCGGGGAGCAAAAAGGTTGATCCGTTGACCTTTACGCGTTGAGCAATAATCTATATAGGTCCTTTATTCAAACTATTTGGGACGGATTCTAGCTATGCAAACTATCCGTGAAGCCATATATAACGGAGATCTATACTACTGTTGGTTCTTTAATATCAAATGTTGATTACCTAGTTGATAGGACTTAGTTTTATGCCAGGTCTGGATTACGTGGTTCAAATTTCTGCATCTCTTTAATTTGGATTGAGGTGGGGAGGGTGGGGGGGTGTAAGGGACGCAAGGAAAAGTCAGTGTTTTTGAAATTTTTTTAGTGAAATAATTTTTTTTCGCCAAAATAAATGAAATATTGCTTCAGTAGAATCATAGTGTTTAATTTTCTTCAAATGTTTAAATCAACAGTTGTGAATTATCTGTCATGAGCATAGTGGCTTTAAATAAAAAAAAAACTCTTGAACTTAAGAGAAAATGTACTGATCAAACCAGGACAACCTTGACAGATATTCAAGAACTGTTTTATATTAATGTGAAGAAAAACTAGATTCTATATTTCTATTGGAGAAATATTTGATTTATTTTGCGAAAAAAAAAAGTTTTGTTTTATAATAAACTGTAAAAGAAAAACTGCCCTTTTCTCACGTTACCTACCACAACCCTTAAGTTTTATATGTTAGTACTTAAAGTTGCTTGATGGGAAATCACTCAGGAGCGTTGCGGACGTTTCGATATCTCGGATTATTTACGAAGTGGCTTGATACTTTTTAATATTGATTTCAATAAAATGTAGGCGAAATTTCTGACAATTAAAAAGTTTAAAATTATAAGTTTGAAGTGATTTTAAAAATGTGCAATAATTCACATAAAAATTCTATAAAACAATCCCACATTATCTTAAAATGGTCTGTTGTGACCCTAACAAAACGTGACTATTTGATAGAGGTAAGCTATTTCTATGGTTTCTAAGCCTTTTTATTTAATCTCAGAAGTACAAATTTTTGCGTAAATCGTCGTTGAGTTTATTTTTTACTCTAAACGCAAAATTTAATCTTTTTAAGTGGTCAGAAACCTGATGATAATTTTCCCCTACATTTTGTTGAAAATATATTTTAAAATATCAAAGAGTTTCTTATACAATGCGAGATTTCTAAACGTCCGCAACGTGTCACAGTGCTTAGATATATGTAGCACCTTTAACTTTCAAAAGTTATGATCAGCACACGACATACTAAGTAAATAAACTAAGTGCAGAACTAAACCACTAAACGCACATCTCACGCAACGGTAATTCGACTATTTGAATTTCAGCCTATACGCATTCGTAATATATTATTTTAAAGGTTACACCCTCTTCGCTACCCTCACACACCCTTTCGTCCATCGGATAAAGGTTCCTACGGTCTGTAACCAACCTATTTGTACACTTGGCTTCGAAGATGAGTCTTAGCTTAGGTTATCATACAGCAATCATCTTGTGAATTTCGCAATTCATTTTCACTTACGTCACTTAATTTGGTAAGCAGAATCAATGATTCAATGTGTTTTATAGTTCGGTTGACACTTGAAAGAACTAAAATAGACTAAAGTGCGAACAATCAATCAGTGAATCATATATCACGCTAATCCACAATTCTTTTAAAAACACACCTCCATGGAAAATGGGAGAGGCTGATTAAAATTTGACAGTAAGATGGCTGAATTGTAAATATAGGTACAATGATGTACACAAAATGAAATAAATTGCAAGAAACAATCTTACAAATGTTATCATTGTTATAGTGAACTGTATCTTGGAAAACCCACTTCGGTGGACGCGTGCTCTAACGCGCTACTCTTGTGTTAGGCTAGACTGCCGAAGACGGGCAGATCGGTGCTCGATTCCGGTCGGGTGTACTGAGGGTGGTTTTTCCTAAATGGTTTTCCACTCTCCCTCCACACATAAACATTCTTCATTTGGATATTTTAAACAAAACTGTAGAGTTAATTTTTAATAGAATTAAAAAATAATTTATTTGTAAATATTCCCAAATATTCAATTTTAACAAAATCTTAAATGCAATTTACTAAACAATTTCATGAGTAAACTACGCTAAAAATAAACTTACAGCGTTGTTTATAATCTAAAACAGTCTCCAGATACCAATTTTGAATAAAATAATTAGAGCTATTTCCAAAAAATGTCAAATATTTAAAAAAGCTGTTAAGCTTTTAAAAAATATTTTTTTTATGGATAACAGATTTTTTTTAAATATTGTAGAAAATACTTTGAGGTAAGTGGTTTAACCATTTTTTAAATATTTCAAATTTGTTAAAAACCAGTAAATAATGGTATTGGTTGTATCAAGCACTCCTTTAATCTACATTTTAAACATAATATTTTGAGGCCTTTACGAAAAAGATTTATTTTTAAATGACTATTTAAGATATACATCTTTTCATGGGCCCCACAGACCATCAGTTCGAACTGCCATGTGTATTCAAGGAAGGCCGACTGATCAGTTCGAAATGACGGTCTGATGACTTTCCATCAAAGCGGACTGTGGACTGACCCACCATCAGTCTGCTGCCGAGTGTCGTGGAGCAAAAACACCATTGTGTATAGGTCTTTTATGCTTATTCATACAATTTTCTATACTGAGAAGTGAAGTACTATGTTACATTTTAATTGTTTGGATACATATATTTGTATTGTACATTTTGTGTTTGTGTTTGTAAGTGTTCAATGGCTTCCTAGTCGAAAGTATTTCTTTTGGAATTTATTGAGATATGGCGAGAGCAAGAGTGCTTGTGGAATATAAAAACTAAATATTAACAATATGAGAACACTGTCCTGGCTTCAACAGCCAATCCTTAACCCACCATTTTCTTCTCCGTTTCCCTCTTTTGTTAACACTTTCTAACAATAAGTGCAATTGCAGCAGAGAGTGTTTCATCCATATTAAAGACAAAAAACAACACAAAAACACGTCCAGCACCAGACACACTTTATTTCAGACTGACCGTACATATGCAAATCTTCAGTTTAGTCCAAACTGACAGATCCAACTAATCAGTTCAAACTGACCGTGTATGGGGATGTTAAGCTTTCAATAGACTGGTTTTCCAGTGTTAAAGAGGTTGATGTTCATAAGAAAATTCCAAAAATGTTTTCCCACCCTCCCTGAACGCAAATAGGAGTATATTTTCTATAAAAATATCTCTCTCGTCCCTACCTAATTAGTGTAATTAAATGCATATAGCCTGGAAGAGTAGCCTGACGTGGAGAGAAAAAAAACAACTTGATTTTTGTTTTGTCTCCGCGTTTCACTATCCGATTGGGTTATACTGATTACGATAATGTATTATGGATTATCAAAGTTGAACTTTGGAGGAAGTGTAATCGCATTCGTGTGGAGGGAGTGTGGGAGACAATTTAGGATAAACCACCCTATATACACCCAACCTGGAGTCAAACCATAATTTCCCCGTCATCGGCAGTCTATTTTATCTCGAGAGTGACACCTCAGACCATTCTTACTACAGAAACAGGTAAACGTAGTACTTAACATTAAGATTTAATTACTAAATTGTACGCACATAGCTGTATAAAAATTGCTATGTTGACAAGAATAACCGCTGTATATATTAATCACTGTTCCACTGTCAACTGTCTCAAAACAGACAAGTGGCAATCAAGATTATCTGTGCGTGTTTACTAAGACAATGGCACAAACTTTGATCTCTATGGGATGAGGCAGTGAGGACTTTTAAGGCACCTGCGGACGCACATCCACCCGATCATTTGGTCATCCATCACTCTCCAAGTTATCACTATCGCAGACTGTCACATGACGTGCGTGCTAACATGCACATATTAAGGCGGCCGCCTCGGCCAGCGAGAAAATATCAATCGCTATCAGACCACAAGGCTTATAATACCATGGTATGTGTCATTTTCTGGAACTACTTCTCTATTATTTCTAAGATTATGCTCCCTTTTGCCCTTCATTTACAACCAAAATTTATCATGTCACTAAAAAAAAGAGGGGAAAGAAAACTATGAAACGTCTCACATCAATATAAAGAGTAAATCTCGCTGCTATTTCTCAAATATCTTAAAATTTGCTGTTCTTTGCTTATCAAAAAAATTATTGTAATGGTTAGAGGAAGGCTATATCTAGGACCCTTTTTCATCAAGCCTTGTCTCATAGGTACGCAAATATTCTTGAATAGTCGCCTAAAATAAGCTAATAACAAACTTTCACACATTATTTTTCTATTAAAAAATTCAAAATATAGGTTTGTCAAGGAAAAATAGCTCTTTTGGAATATTTCGACTTTTGGCCTGTACCATAACACATCGCTGGTTACATACAAGTATTACATTAGAGATAAACGTCTGTGCAGTAATTTCTCGCTTACCGAAGCGGCCTTCTTAAGTGTGTGTGTGCTTGTGTGTGAAGGTGTGTGTGTTGGAAAATAAAATGCATGTGTCTATGCGGGTGTATGAAGGTGTGTGATTGTATGTATGGTTTCGTGCTTACTTATGTGTGTACACGTGTATGTTGGTACATAGGTGTATATTTGGTTGTGTGGAGATGACTGTGCGGGTGTTTGTGGGTGTGTCAGCAGACACATTGTGCTGGGGTGGGTTAAGGTGTCCCCCCCACCATCCCTAAATGTTGAGCAGAAGTTGGAAAGTTGGGAATTTTGAGGAAAGTCGAGCTCTCGAGTTGAGGAATTCTATAATTACTTTGTACCGCAGTACTTTCGTTTATGAAAGTTCTTTACCACAAAATTTTAGAAACAAATTTTTAATTTACCAAGCCTTGATCCCTACTCTTCTAAAGTTCCCAACTTCGTGACTCATCAATCGTTGAAAGGAGATATATTCTGCAGTAGATTGTATGGAAAGCTTGGTTAATCAAGTAGTCTAGTACTGCCGTTTTCATTGTGTGTATGTGTGTGTGTATATATATATATGTATATATATACACACATACACACACATATATATAATTTTCGAATCCAAATTTAATTCCTCCAATCTTTAGAGGTGTGTGAAATTTTAGTTAAAGTGAAAATATTTAAAATTGATTTTTTTTTTTTAATTTCAAGGCTGATGGCACTAACAAATGATATTTTGTGTTTCAGGTCTATTACGTCATAAACAAAAAAGAGAACACCTTTTATTAGTATATTTATTAAATTAATACAATTTTGTCAATTTTTGTAATTTTTTTATCCTCCCAATTACACAAGCCTCTATAATTCCTTTAACCAATTGTTTTAAAATTGTTATTAGAAGTCAAGGTCTTTTTATATTTGAGATAATTTTTTTAGACTTTTAAGAATCTCGAATCTCTCAAATTTCATGGGCCTCGGGGGATTCAAGTACTCAAGAATTCGAGCGTCCCATATCTCTCTCTCTTTCATATATATATATAAAGAGAGAGGGAGATAAAGAGATAGAGGACAAATTATTAGGCTAGACCATGATTTTTCTCAACTATACATCAACGTAGATCTGCTCAATCACAATTTTACTTTAAGTAGAAAGTAATAGTATTGAAATATTATTAAAATAGTTTTTAATATATTTGGAGTTTTTTTTACTTTAAGTTGGCGATATTGATATGCATCGACTGTTTTAATTGGGTTGGAATCTAAAACTACCAGTCGGTTGTTCGTGTCATCAATTAATTTCTGTGAAAACCTTTTTGAAAATTAAAAGTATCAGTGTTACACTCTAGCCAGCTACCAATCCGTTTATGAACCCAATTGAAAACCTGTGAGTCACCATTTAAAAAAAATCATCAACAAATGATTACTACAAAAGTAGGTTAGATTGAAAATTTGATTCAAGTGTGGCATCATGATGATAAAATACAGAAAAAAGGGGGAAAGTATGTCAAAAAGACTAAAATTGCCTATTGAGAAAATGGGCATGCATACAAAATAATAAATAGGAAAAGGTTGTTTCATTTATTGTTTATAACAACATCTAAATAATAAATAAAAATCACTTAAAATCCTGTTTAATTTAATATACTGTCCTGCCTCTGTTTACATTCACTCACGTACGCACACAAACAAACACACACACACACACACACATATGTATATATATGTGTATATATATGTGTATATATATATGTGTGTATATATATAAGTATATATATGTATATATATGTATATATATATATATACATATATATGTATATATATGTATATATATATATATATGTATATATATGTATATCAATGACTGATAACCTCAATATGTTTAATTTTGAATTTTAAAAGCTCAAACGTTAAACACTTCCTGATATATCAGAAACTTTACGACAGAAATATTAGGGACTCTTAACGTTAAAGGCACGTTAAGTTTATTCCGTTTCCGTTAGATAGAGCCAAATGCAACTCATACCTGGAGTCCATCCAGCGTAGAAGTGGGTAACTGAGCTACTACGAGATTTTTATTGCGATCATTGGCTGAAAGTTATTAATTTGAGCATATTTTATGTTGAAATAATAACTAGTTTCTTAGTAATATATAATATGTTATCAATCAAAATTAACGCTTCCGATAATATTTTCCTACCAATCACTTTATATTTGGCATTATCACTACTAATAGAGAGAACCAAAAAATTAATAAAACCACATTGGTTTTGGTTTTATGTTGGTTGTGGCAGCAAGAGGTATTATGTACATGAGATAGTAGATCAAAAATAATTATATTCCCACTTGTATCGTCTTATAACTGGTCAGCATAAATTAATAGATGTATTTTATAACAAATAGAAACAGCAATATAAAATATCAGTTTCAATATCAAATGTTTTTATTTTGTAGGAGCACAGGCTAATGAACACAACCGAAAACTGTTTGTATGACGTCATCAACTAGGCTGGTTTTATCCAGTTCGCCATCTTAATTTTCGAAGAGACGGCAGCCTTATATTATTATTATTAGCACCACGTCTTACTACCCGTTCGGGTTATACGCACTTACGCTAATGTGTAATGGTAGGGTTATTGTGAGATGAAAATGGAGGACCTACAGTTTAACGTGGAATCCGAACCACGGTGGAGGCTTGGCATTCCCCACATTCACAAGATGTCTTGTTAGAGGTGAAGGAAGGGTTTGGTAATCAGATAAATCTATGCCGGGACCGAGGATTGAACCCCGGCCGCCAGAACAGAAGTCAGACACCTTACCCCTAGACCGCAAGGTCACCGACGGCAGCCTTATAGAATCTCTCAGCTGTAAAGCATTTTTAAGTGAACTACAGACCCTGCTACCACAAAATAAACATCCAAACGACTATTTTCATAATTTGGTATTTCAATAATGTAAAAAAACCTAAAGTAAAAAAAGAGGTATGACGCACCGCACAGACTTTCTCTCGCTTTTATCTTAAAATAGACATTTACTAAAATATCCTAAGATTTGTGAAACGAAATAATATATATTTACATTGTTGTAGAAAAAATAATCCAAAGTTTATAAATGAATTAATATACATTGTTACTTACTCTATGGCATTAGGAACTATTAACACTGTCACAGAAACAAATTGAGAAAAGAGAAACATCTTTGTCCACTAAATAGTATATAACTCAAATTCATTTTTAAACAAAAATTTAAAAAAATATATATATATATATATATATATATATTTACCTATAGCTCATAAATTGTTGGTTTTATAAAAATATATTTCAAATAAAAGATTTTTATTTTTAATAATACTACCATTTTACGATGGCAAGTTATTTCGTATCTCAAATAGTCGCGGAGAAATGATAAAAATTGGAAAATTTCCCCAGTGTAAACAACCCTCAAATAATTTTCATAATAAAATGAGAATTGCCATATTGGCTATAATGATGAACAGAATCTATATATAAAACTTGATTAAAATCGTTAGAATTAATTTTGAGAAAATCGATTTTTTTTTCTCTTTTTGTCCTTCAGTAAAAACTACCCTTGATTTTAGGGATATATATATCTAATTCCAAAAACCTCTCGGGGGTACTTTTGATAATCCCAGGTACCAAGTTATAGCCCAGGCCGTAAAATTGTTTCGGTTCTAGCCCGATGAACAGAAAGATAACAACGCGAACACTCCATTCAGGGTGTCATGAAACGTCGACATTTATCAAAATCTCGAGTCCAATTTTTTTTGGCGATCACAATATTTTCCCTCCGAGGTGTCGAAAGAAAGTAATAATTAAAAACAAATTGTTTTGAAAGTTTTGATTGCCAAAAGTAACAATTATTTGACGTATTTGCGGTATTGTTGATAGATACTCAACAATGGGTGGAGGATGTTCTTTCTGCCAAAAGTGACAGCAGCTCAAAATATAGTCTTGCAGATCATATGGTTGCTCGAATGTATCCATGGGAGTATATCCGGTAGCTTTTTCTGTCAGTTACCTCCATTTCTACACTAGATAGGTTAAGCTCGGCTAGACAAGCTCTGGGGGGAAAAAAGTGTTGCCTGCTTGATTGGTTAAAGACTGGGGAGTGAGTGTGCTATGCGGATACATCTCAAGGGGCCCGCTCTTTAAATTCCCGTTCTGGAACTCTTTGAAGCCGAGTGCATTTCTCCCTTCACTATAAATTTTGGGCAATAAATAGCAGTGCACTGTGATAGGCTGCTTTTTTTTATCCCATTTTTATCGTTCCCTTATTCCTCTTCCCTAGACGTACAGCACGTAAGACCCATCCCACTGTGTTATCCATCAAATAATCGACATGTTTTGTTTCCTATCTTAAGAGTGTAATATTGGCTCCAAAGAAATAGCCCATCCAAAAGCTTCCAAAAGAATTCTACGTTCATGCGGACTAAACTTCAAGCTTATCTAGTCTGGCTTGTTAATGACGAATGTTGGGGTACTAGCCACGACCGGGGGGTACTGAGGGTTGTATTATCACATAAATTGACTACTCTCCCCCCCCCCCCACGCAAATATTATATTGCTCAGTTACATCTCTTCATCGTGCGGGTGGTAAGATGCGAAACAAAAAACTACAGTTAATTTTCGTGTATAACCCAGTAAAAACTACTTCAAGGTAAAAAAAACCTGCTTCAGTGGCCGAACAGTCTTAAGGCGTCACTTGTGTTAGACTGACCTGCTGATGACGGGGGGATTGGGGTTTGAGTTCCGGACGGGTCTACTGACGATGGTTTTTCCTAAATTATTTACCATTCTCCTTCAATGCAAGTGCTAATAGATTACCTCAAATGCTTCCTTCCTCATCCCTATCCCATTAGAGTATCATAAATGAGTGTAATCTAAACAGGTAGTAAGATGCGGTAACAGTAATAATAATGTTTCAATTTCAATATCCTTTACTATAGTGCTGGCCAACAGTCGTAAGACCTATGACAGGCTAGCATTGAAAAGTATACAAGTACCTTACAAATACAAGTAATTACAAGAGAAAATAAGATAAAATATAATAGCTAAATAATTATACATACTGATGAATATTTACGAAAAAAAATAGTAAATAATAATGATAAGAATAAACAATAACATTAATAACAAAAAAACTTATGAGTAGTAAAGCATAATAATATTAAAGATAAAAATTAATACTTTGAGGTAGGTAACATTATTTAAAGGTATTAAATAATATAGTTTTCAAAAATCACTGTTCTAGCTGGAAAACTCGCCGAGTAGAATAATATATTTCAGAATGATCTAAATATTTCCAGAAATGAACTTCTTGTTGAGTTACTTGTTTCCCAAGAGATCTTGAAGAGTACAAAATGTTTCCATAAAAGGGCCGTTACTACGAACACGCATAAATACAGTATACGAGTTTCCTTGCTGAACGGCGTAGACATTTTCTCATAGAATGGAACTAGTCCACATTTTGGGACAATAATGTTGGCCCCTTCCTGATCTTGAGTGTATAAAAATGGTGAAAATTCAGCCGATAATATGAATACAACAAAATCTATATCTGCTTCTTATACTTCCTCCTCATACAATATTTTGAAAGTTGAATTTATAGTTTCCACCCATATTATATATGAATTGTTTGACTCGCTAAGAATATGCTATAACATTCTTATTATATGATATGAGTCGGTACCTGTATTGGGTCACTCGTAATGAATGTCCATGTACGCTGTGCTATTTGTTAATGTTTAAATTATTAGTATACTCCTTAATAGAAGTTACAATGATGGCTGTACCTCCATCAATATAAAGCAGTAATTACCAACCAAGGTTCCGCGGAACCCCGAACCCATATATGAGATTTCTTGAGAGTTTCAAAAGCTTGCTTATTATTAGTCCATCCATAATTTTTGGACAACGTGGAGTCAAATTTAAAAAAAAAACACTCGTGCATCCAAAGAAGATGAAGAGAAGAGTACCGGTAGTAACTTTAAAAATTAGATTAGTAAGATTTTTTTTTTCAAGACACGTTCAAGTACCGAAGGACACTAATTGATAAATAAAAATAGTCAAACACTCTTGAAATATTGTATTCAAAAGTATGAGTAAATTATTAATTACCTAATCCTATTGGTTTACACATATATTTTGTATTTTATCCCCGTCGAACTTAATATGTGTAAGCCAAGTAGTGTTTCACATAGATTTTATTAAATATTTTAGGGTTCCTCCAAATGAAAAAGTTGTGGACTCACTGATATAAAAAGTTAAATGTCACCAAATGTAGATTCTTTTTTTCCTTAGGTTTTCAGTCTGTAACAATGTATTGGTTATTGTATGCTGTAAAAGTACTGGGCATAGTTGTATGAAAACTTTAATGATTTAAGAATGTCAGTAATTTGCTAATTTTTCTACTCGCTAATTTGTTTGGTCAAAATGAAAAGATATTACCCATGTAAGTATCTCTCTCAAATGTAAATAGGTATTCTAGTGTCAAATTCCACTTGTCCACGAAAATAATGCACAAACTGTCGTCATCTGTCGTTTGAGTGATGGGAAGTACCGTTTGTACCTTTGAACACAAGTGGGAATATACGTCTTGTTAAATCATAATCTTCTGAGGCTGGATTAAATCATTATTTTGAATTTCCAAGCTTTCTCCCCAAAGTATTTAACAAACACAAGAATGGCGTCTTGTGAATGATTATTTTTATGATCCCCTTCACATATAATTTTACCCACAATGCCTCATTCAGTGAAAGTGATTAAAACTGATAACCAGGAAACGGTACACAATATGTAATAACCATGAAACCATCTTCGTCGATCTTATTTGAATTAATATAGTTAGTTTATTTATATTATTTCAAAGTACTTAAAATCACTTGATAAGTAAATACATTTTAATAATAATTTAGATTGACAACTCAAGTGACTAAACCCCACCAGAGTATATATTAAATTGTGAAACAATGTGACAAACAGCCCTGTTGGTAAATTAGTTTCACGCGATATTTTACTTATTAAAAACATCTGGAATGTTAGTAGTGAGTAATAATATCATACGAATGAAAGTAAGAACGTGCCTATGCACAAAATAAAACTATTAAAAATAATAATCAAATCACCAAATGAATGCAGAGAACTCCTTTTTACGTGGTTGTTGATAATATCACCATATATACATATATAATCACACCGTTCTCTTACGGAGTAAGCAAAAAAAAACTGTATATCGCTCCCAAAAAAATCCCCGTACTTAATCCATCCTCCCTGGCTTTCTCCACGCTTCCCTATCTTTACATACTTCTCTCGCTTCAACATCCATACACCTTTTCATACATGATCTTTTATTCTTAAAGCTTTTAATGTTTCTCTTTTTCACACATTCATCTAACACATTTAACAACGTCTTATATGGCATACCTCTTTCTTTTGGCCTACACACTCTTCCATCATATATTTTCTTCGTCACTCGATCCACACTCATCCTCTCAACATGCCCAAACCAACGCCTCTTTCGCTTGGACCTATTGGTTTACCTTTAAAACCACACTCCTTCAGCACAAATTCATTACTGACTCTGTCCATACTAGTTTTGCCACAAACATTTCTTAGATATCTCATTCCAACCTCATTCACCTTTCTCTTATATTTCTCCTGATAGTCCCACGCATCACATCCATAAAACAATGTTGGCGTCAAGACTCTTTTATATACTACCATCTTTGCATCTTTCGATACTACGTAATTCTTTGCAATACTCCACATATATCCAACTATTCTCCGAGATGCATTTACCCGTCTGTTGATTTCACCATCCATCCCTCCATTTATTCTAAACTGACAATCATTTCCTGATCCTTCCTTGTAAAAAACTATCACCTAAGTTTTGGATACATTTATACGAAGATCCATTCTGTCTGTCACCACACTCAAACGATTTAATGCATTCTTCAAGTCACTTTTATTCTCAGCCATTATTATAAAACAATCAATATTATCCTAAATTTATAAATATGGACTAATTTTAAATATATTGAAATCTGGTTTTATAAATATCGCATTCTCATAGTTTGGACATATATTATTTCTTTGCTCAGTATCCTTTATTAAATTTGCTACCACGTTTATCATATCATTTAAGTGCCATGTTTAGCTTCTTCTCCTTTTCTAATCTTTTTTAATTCTATATTATTTTATAGAGTATAATGTATTATTCATTTGGCTCCAAAATCTATTTCGCACAAACAAATCTAAAGCAATGTGTTACCCATTTTTTTGTTATCTCTTTAATTTGGGTATCAAAAAAAATTCGTCATCTGGTGGGCCCGTGGCCATAAATGTGGCAAATAATTAATATATTTTTGGAAAATTAGAAATTATTTTTATGTCAACTAAATTAATTTAATTGTGTGTACAAGAGTTATTGTCGAGTTAAGCTAAGGGATGGTAATAGGGAGATTTGGTAGATCGGCGATAAGATATACGTAACACCCTTATTACCTGATTTGCACCCTAACCTGCCTGTCAACGAGGACAAAATTCAACGCAAATCGGACTCCCCCTCTACCTTTTAAACAATTCGGCCAACACTGATCATGGTTCATAAGTGTCCATGTGCGTTTTGCCGAGATGACGAGACGGAGTATGCCATATTATATTCTACTAACCTACATTTACTCTTGCTGGGTTAAGGTCACTGTCACGAGCTTTTTTTTTTATCAGGTGGTTATTCCTGCATATTAACTAGAACATGATTAGTATAATCTTGGTTGCCAGACTTCAGACAAGGTCGTTATTAATAGCATCCTATTTCCCAAACTTCGATTTACGGTGACGTCAGTCAATGTTAAAGGATGCAAATCTTTCTGAAAGAGACGAATGTTTTATTAAGAATGAGGTCACATTTGCTATCAACATCAAATGGAAGATTTTTTTTCTTTTTATGAAATTGGATTTGGTATTTACTGAAAAAATAAAGCTGTAGAAGGGAGCAAGAATTCCAATTATTTTCAGTTTTTGTCGGCAAAAATAAATAAAACATTGCTTTAGTAAATACATTCACTATAATTCTCCACCAATTGTATTCTCAAAGTTTCTTGAATATTTGATATGTCCATCGCAACGTTTGACACGAAACATTGTGTACCACTAACTATTACCACCCTATCGAACTTTATACTAATTCTCTAATGTGTTAAAGATGAGTAAGGTTGATTTATATGAGGTGTACCCGAATTTGTGTGGAGATAGAGCTAAGAAAAATTTGATAAAAAAAACACCTTCAGTACACCCGACTGAGACTCTAACTCTGATATTTCCATCATCATGTCCAGTATATTGTGAATGTAATGCCTTATACTATGCCACCATTAAAGCGGCTTAAACCTTTAAAATTAAGATAAAAGGTCGTGGTAAAATTACATAAAACACACGATAGTTATTTAAAATTGTTGAAATTACTATGAGTAGAGAATTAAACTAAGATATAAGATTTGATTGAATTTATATAAAAAATGTTTTTGCTTAAAAACTTAAAAAATGTGGCCCTTCACTCTCGTTCCCTTCCATCAAGCCTTAAATTAAACTAGATTTGTTGGGCTCCATCAGTTTGTGCTCGGTCTAAACTTCAATCTTGTCTTGTTTGGCTTGCAGTTCTTGAAGGGATTAGATATTGAAGTCCAGTCGGATGTGTGGTGACTACTTTTTTGTTTCCCACTCTTTGTTCTTGCAAATTTGGGGACATTTCCTATAAATATGCCTTATTCATTCCTATTCCATTAGTGTAGTTAAATACGTGAACCCCAAGACAGGTAGGAATGGAGCGTCTATCTAACGACGTCCTAGGACGTATCAGCGTCAGAAAAAAAAGGTTTCGCCGTAAAAAAAAACGCAAGAAGGCAAACAAC
>CABFOV010000079.1:6565-26290 GCA_902141375.1 Timema poppense
CGTTTAGTCCGCGTACCCACCGATGCGGAATGTTGCATTCAAGCCTTTATTGATAAAAGAGAAAACGTTTATGTAATTCTTTAAATTTCACGCCTACCTTTTTAAAAATTGTTTTGGATATTATGGTGCTTTTAATACAAATGTTAAATAGATTTACAAATTAATAGTTCTACAACAAATATTGCTGGGTACACGTTTTGATATTTTTATTAAAATTATTTCCAACGGCTTTGGAGTTTGAATTTCTAAGGCGTCAGTCTCGCAATTTCCGACAGTTGGATATCGAGTTTCTAATCCCGGTTGGGTGAATTTAGGATTTTTTCCTGAAATGGTTTCCAACTCTCCCTCTAAGCAAATTCAAGTGTATTTTCCTCTTAATTCTACCTCTTTTTTTTTAGCACCGCGTCTTATTACTTGTTCATACGCATATGTGATAATTACTCTAATGGGGTAGGAGGAGAAAGGAAGCATTTTAGAAGACATGGAAAAAAAACCCACCTAAATTCGTTGGATACAGCCTTATGGGAAAACTTATAGGTATACGATTAAAGAGCGTTTATCACCAAAGAGCGCACCACCGATTATTGTTTACATATATTTTACCATAATTATAAATAGTTGACTTGTGTTAAAAACCTTCAAGTTATATCAAAACTTTATTTACAAACTACGCAAAATAATACAAATCCAATGTCAGTGCCTAGATGTTTACTTTATGAATAGTAGATTATGTCGTTCAACAAATAGTGTAAAGGAAATATAACTAAACATAAGCCGGAATTTCAACTAAGGTCTACTAAACTTTTGACTATGAACTCGTAAAAAATTCATGGGAACCAACATAAGCCAGTACATATTTACTGATTATATTAATTGTTAGGAATCTCAATAAAATATACAAATATGTTGTAAATATCAGTTAAAAATATAAAAAGCATCTTATACACCTAATTTTCTCTTCGAATATTTAGCTGAGTCAGTAGTACATCTAATTTATGATTTGGAGGTACAGGTTATATTTCCGAAATATTATCCAAACACCTTAGCATTGGTAAAATTGGTATTTACAATTTCACCTTCACGAATTGATGACATGGGTACAGGACGCTTTTTACTATCCATCACCAAGTGTCCCTCTCCGTTTATAATGTAAGTATATATATTAATTACGCCAATGTAATATGAATGAGGAAGCAGGTATATGGAGTCTGAGTTGGTAAATAAGTATAAAAAAATATTTTAACAATATTTTATTATTTTTGACCAAATTTGTATTTTTGACTAACAAAAAATATATTTAAATATAAATTCGCAATGCCAACAAAGCTTCCTATGAAGTAATCGGTATTGGAGCATTTTACTGCAGTCACGTTGTTATTATTAATAAGAATACATTAGCCATTTATCAAGGAGGTCAACTCTCGTCATAACGATTTCACAACCTTGTGAGGAAATTAGAGGAAATAGAGAGGTATGAATTTGAAAAACCATTTAATAAAAACCACCTTAAGTATAACCAACCAGGATTCATCGTATATATTTACTAAAAACTTATTTTGCGCGTAAGAAAAAATTTATTATTTAATATAATAATGAAAAACAGCTCAAGCGTATGTAATACATACTTAAAATAACATATATAAATTACATTATATTAAGCATGGATCCAGAAATTACAGTGAAATTTAACTACGTTCTAGACAAGTGTAATCAGCTCTCTAATTAAAACATGAGAGTCATGCTTTCAGAACAAGAAGCGCTCTTGCCTAGTAATTATTCGATGGAATTGAAGCAATCTAGGAATTCCAAATTTCACTGTATTCAATTATTTTTCATACGGGTTTCCCTCATCGTAATATAAGTAAATTTGATCAGTGTTGCAAATGATTTGCCGCTGTATACCCAGATGTAGGCCTATAAATACTCAGTTGGAGTTAACATGGGTTTAAGGTGTTGGGTGTCTGGAAGGGGGTAGGGGGTGAGGGGACGTGTGAAAAGGTAAGTGATTTTGCAGTTTTTATTTAAAGACTCTTTTTGGTTAAAATAAATAAATAGTTTGCTACTAAAAACATAATTTAATTTTCTTCACAAGGTGATATAAACAGCTCTTGAATATCTGTCAAGGGTGTCCTGCAATTTAATGACAACTTTTTCTTTTCATTTAAAAAGTTTCTCATTTAATGGTGCTCTGCTCATGAAAGTTATTCGAGAAATGTTGATATCACAATGTGAAGAAAATTAAACTAAATTGAATTAAAATTTAAGTTCTCCTATAAAAACTTCAAAAACACTGGCCTTTTGTCATGACTCTGACATGTTAAAGTGTTACCATATTATTGATACTCTATTATAGATTTTGTTAATTTCCATCTCATGTTATGGCTCCTAAAGAACATGACTTGTCTTATGAACACGTGAAAATAGATTTAGTGAGTTTTATAGGTATCAGATGGTGGTGAAAAACGGCCTTTAAGTACTATATTTTAATAATGTAAAACAATTATATCTAAGTTTACGGGATGAGGAAGGCTAATATCCTTCTACTTCTATTGAATATTATTTTCTTTAATACCGCGTCTTACTACCCGTTCGGATTATTCTCTTATGTACTAATTACGCTAGTGGTTTTAGGGATTAGGAAGGTTATATTTGAAGGATGTGTACCCATATACGCGTGGTGGAATAGTGGAAAACCATTTGGTAAAAAACACTTTTATTACACCCGACCGAGATTTGAAGCTCAATATCCCCGTTATTGGCAGTTTAGTCTACTGCAAAACTAACTTCTTAAACCTTGCTGTTTTGTAGAATTAATTTATATAGACAGATTGAGGAGTATGGGTAGTTCGTTTATCACAAATCGTTTAATTAAAGCCGTATTAACCAATGTTTCCAAATCTTAAGTCCGTGTGTCACACGCTGACAAAGAGTGGTCATTTTATTTGGTCTGGAACATGATTTTAAAAATAAATTTGATAATATGACCATCAATTTCTTATAAAAGAGAGAGAGAAAGAGTTCGTCATTGAACCATTTTGTACATGAACTGCAATCATTTTGCTCTTCTTTTTTCTTCTTCTTCTTCTTAAGTCATCATCCCGAAGGTTGATTTGATGTTATATATCCATACGGCGCTGGATATGCACTCAGTCCTACGGCTGGTTAGTACTACCTGCACCATCTGGTTGAAACTCCATACATTAGGGGAGGTCAGGAAGTGTGGTGGTTCCTCGTTGTCTTCCAAGCTGAATGACTATGAGTAAGTGCGGAAGGGACTACAAATTTTACCTGAAAGGTATTTTCACAAACCTTTCAGGGTTATTTTACATTGAACAATTGACATGGGACCGACGGCTTTACTTTCCCCACTGAAGAAAGTTGTTCTACGGACTCTTAGGGCTCACAAAAATCCGTTGACCGCGGTTACTTACCTACTTCCATGGTCCTGAGGCTCGTATTGTGCAGGTTTTACTAACCCTGTGCCTCTTTTATTTTAATGAATTTATTCCTCCGCCAGAGACAGCAACGTTTCTATTTTATACATTTGGTTTATAATATTTATTAATAACTCCTTGTTTTAAGGGATAGTTTTGAAAATGCACAAGGTGAGGGAGGGGAGGAGGGGCAGTTGACTCATGGCAAAAAATTGAATTTGAAAATTCCTTCCCAGTGCACCCAGCAGAGATTCAAACCTCGACCCCACCGTATTGATGCCTTTGACAGCATAACTACTAATCCAAGTAAGTTTCCCAGTTTATTTAGTTTTTTCCCTCAAAATTAAATTACTTAAATTTGTAAATAAAATAAATTCATGCAGATAAGTAAACCTAAAGTCGATATTTTTGGAACTATTTTCTCTGACATTAATTTACAGACAAGTAAGTTAAGTAGGATTCTATTAGGAAGTAGATTTTAAAAATAAAAACAGTTGTATTTAGCAGCTAACAATTATAACGTTATACTGAATTAATATTGGGCTTATAATTTAATGGGTGTTGATATATTTTTCAAAATTTACAATAGCATATTACCTGAGCTTACATTAAAAATATGGATTAAATTTTATTTGTTACTTACCAGCCTCGGTGGCTTAGTTAGCTTACGCGCTAGTTTCAGGTTGAGTTAGACTGACGAGGACGGGGAGATCGAGATTCGAATCTCGGTCCAATAAAATAGGGAGGGTTTTTCCTAAATGGTTTTCCACTCTCCCTCCACGCAAATGCAGTTTAACTTCCTATAAATTCAACCATCCCAATTCTTAATCCATTAGCGGAATTAGTACTTATGCGTTTTACCCGAACGGGTAGTAAGACGCGGTGCATAGTAATATAATAATAATAATAATAATAATAATAATTTGTTAGTTATGGTTATAGCCGCATCTAAATATAATGTTCTTTGAATTTAAAAATGACATCTGGACATGGAAATTGAACCCGATTCTTTTGGCTTAGTACAAGCAATATTTTAAGGCAGAGTATTTGATGGACATGTAGGAATCATCATCTACATATGTGTGATCGATTCAGATCACGATCTATCAGATAACGCAGCCACCTTCGACTCTGGAGAGATTTATGCTGCCAATAATATAATTACAATTGTAAGAGTGTGCATATTATGATAGATTAAATATAACATAAAAATATATTAAATTTGTTTAAGTAGGTTTTATAATTGCCAAAAAAGTTTATTCCTGTCTAAACTGTACTGTAGTTTGTGTATACTACACAGTTTCTAAACATTATGAAACTTTTTAATTCCAACTCGACAGGGAAGCTAAGGTCAAGTAGGATTCAGGTAGGAAAAACAAAACAGCATCTGACGGTTATAAAAGTTATTAAAAAAATATTTTCTGGTGGTGAACGTACATTTTATATCAGAGAGAAAGGGGTTGAGGGGGTTAGAAGTGTTAAATTGTTATTTATATTATACCAGTGTAGAGTGAAGGATCCCAAGAATAGTCAAATTTTGAAAATTTTATATTTATATAAAATAAACACATTTTTTCTTAGATTAGATCAATGTTGTTTTTTAAACACAGTTTAAAAAATAATGTCGAAGAAATTTGATACAAAATATGTAATTATTATTTTTTTAAAAGACTACACCAATGAGTTAGAGACGAGAATGGTAGAATATAGAGGTAAATAGAGAACCCATATAGGAAAAGCACTACTCTGTAAATCCGGCCGTGATTTGAACCCTGACGTCTCATAAACAGCAAAAATAACCAGACGAGTTTGACATTTAGACCGGATGCCAATTTATGAGGGTCTCTTTTCTTATATTTACGTGAAAAAAATGTATATAAATTATGTCACGACCTGTATAATTCGAGATTTTTTAAATTTATTATAAATAAAGCTTGTTTGAATAGTGGTTTATTTAAATATGGAGCGGTCCTAACCAAAATATTATCTCATTTCCGTCCACTTTAACTAAAAACAACATTGCGGGTTTTTTATTACTTCGTCTTACATCTCTCTTTTTTTCTTTTTATTTTTTTTACCGTCGCTGTGTGCGTAGGGAATAGAGAGGTAATAAATTGGAAATGAATAAATGATGGAAATTCAGGGCAAAGTACGTTGCACAAATTGTAGGAAAGGGGTAGGAGAAGCCTGGGCGGTAGCGATAATTGAATTCTAAGCACCGTACTGGTTATGTGAGCGTTATGCTCGGTAGTAGGAGGGACGAGGGGGTGAACATGACCTGGTCCAGTGTCGGCTGACTTGGAATAAAGAGGGGGGGAAAGGATGGGAGGGGAGGAATACTCGTGAATGGCACTGCTCTGGGTGGCTTGGTAGAACCTCTCTTTGATATCGGTCCCCGGTGGTCCGGAGGCCAGGCAAAGGGGTGGGGAGAGGGAGATATTTTATCTCATGACAATTTGCCGCATATCTAATTAAATATATTTATTTAGATATTTAATATTCCCTTTAATCAACCTTAGTTTGCATCAGCTAAATAACTTATAAACGTACTTAACCTAATAGTGCACACTTAAGTCTATACACCTGCACGTTATAAATCGTAATTATAAGCTTAAGAGGCGGAAACCATCCACAATTAATAAATTATATTATACCTTCATGGAATCAAATTGAGGTCTCTAAGAATTAAATCTTAATTGGCTATGAGGATCGAGGATTTATTTCATTAGTTTATTTAGTAACCTGGCTATTCATGTATTTATATAAGAGGTAGGGACGAAGAAGGTTATTTAGAATAAATGCACCCAAATTCACTTGTATACGGGATTAAAAAAAGTTATAAACATAATTTGGAAAACTACGTCTAGTGCGCTTGGCCGATATTTGATTAAGCAATCGAGTCTATTTTGAGACTGACACCTAATAACATGTGACCACCAGGGTAGAAAAGGACTGGATTGAAATGAATTCGGAACAACCCGCACCAAAGAGCACATGGATTAAATGTCAGGCTTTCTAAAATATTCCCTTCCTCATCCCTATTGCATTAGTATAATTTTCATAGAGAGGAATGCCAGGTCTCCACCGTGGTTCGGATTCCGCGTTAAACTGTAGGTCCTTCATTTCATCTCACAATCACCCTACCATTATACATTAACGTAAGTGCGTATAACCCGAACGGGTAGTAGGACGCGGTGCTAATAATAATAATAATAATAAAAATTTTCGTAGATCCTTATAACATGAACAAGTACCAAAACGTGGTGATTAAAAAAAAAAGTTTGAAAATCCCTCGTCACCTAAAATGAGATGGGTGCTGGTTGTGTAGTTTTTCTTCCCCATCGTCCAGACGCAATGACAACACAGTCATCAGAGAGCTAGTGTCCAATCAGAGAGTGAGAGGACCAGAGAACCCCCTCACCCNATTGATGAGTTAAAAAAAAATTAACTATCACGTTCAACGCAGAGCTTATTAAACAAGTTAAGTATAAAATGGGTGTTTTATGCTGGCCATATATATTCGAGGCTGATACTATGGAATTGATGAGTCGGCTCTATGATGAGTATACTCGTCTCATCTCTTCGCGCACACGTCGGGGTCAATTAAAAAAAAACTCCATGTAGTCAGCTGCATACCGACCAAGCCGCCACCATCTGTTGGTGAAAATAGTGCCAACTTCTGTAGATATAGGATGTCACAATGAACCCTCCAACCGTTAATCTCAGTTTTTTTTTAAAATCAGAGCTGCTAATATTTCATTCAATTAACTCCTTATTTGTCCTCACGAGGCTGAGTTGACCCCATTCCAGAACCATTGCTTCACAGAAATTTGTAAGCGCCAAAGATCGAACCCGGGATGTATGGAGCTGTAGCCAGAAGCTCCGACCACTAGACCACGGAGAAGGAGGCGGTAGGAGTCGGAAAGGTGGGAGGTGTCGTTATCAGTTTAGTCGCAAGGAGAAACAGTGGCTTATATCTGAGCTGGGAGATTTGTCAGTTTGTGTTATTGAACAAGTTCAGCTGCTTTGTGTAGTAATTTTGTGTATTTTATTAAAAATACTGACTATATATAGGTGAATTTATACTTTGATTGCCACATTTATCAATATTAATTGACACATATACTTTATACTGCCAACTTAATTATTTTGTGTGCCTCAGCTCGTTTAAATTTATTCGAATCTTTGTTACAACTCACATTCCACAGGTACTGATTTTTTATTTGAGGTATTTAATGGGCACTTTCTGAACCGACTGATTATATCAGCACACGACTTATAAACTAACTTAAAAACAGAATAGACACAACATCCAGACCTCTGTTGGTAGCTCACTACTGAAAGGAAAAACTTACATTTCACCACTCTGGGAATCGAACCCGGGACCCTTAGCTCAGTAGGAAGACATGCTACCGACTGAACAAAGGTTTTGGAACATAGATACTAATGTAATCGATATTATTCAGTAGACCATATTAAAAACTATTTAAATTTATTCTTAAATTATGTGTCATTAAGTGTGACAACGCAATAGAGGCCGTGTTTGTGTCACTCCTTGTAAATAAAGTGTCTGAAGTATTATTTTAACACCGAGTCTTACTACCCGTCTGGGTTATACGCTTAAGTACTAAATTTGCAACTGGGTTAAGAATTGGGAAAGTATAATATAGGGGAAGTGAACCTGCATTTGTGTGGAGGGAGAGTGTAAATACAATTTAGCGAAAACCACCCCCCAGTTCACCCGACCGAGATTCGAACCTTGACGTCCCCATCCTTGTCAGTCTAGCTCAACACGAAACTAGTGTGTTAGCTAACCATGCCACTAAGGCGGGTAGTGTATGAAGTAAATAACGAGGGTGGATATTGATGACTCTGCGCATGCTTCATTACGGTCAGCTCCCTAAGTCGACTTGATCTTGCCTACACACGTTCAAGTTGATCTCGACGGCAATTCCACTACCACAATTTTTCTTTTGAACCGAGAACTTTTGCTCTATTCACACATGATCGAGCTTCGTTTGGAACCTGACACGTACTAGGCAGACTTGATGGTTTGCTCGAGTCCCCTCCATCCCCACATTAAACCCGCAGTGTAAACTACATATTATAGAAATATCCACTCTCCCAGTCTCAGTGCACCCGCCAAGATCGGAAGTCTGGCCTCCTACTCCACGCCGGCCAAGTTAAGTGCGCGTCTGGTGCCTTAAAGTTCTTGGACAAAGATGTTGTGAGTTTGTGTTTGGTAAGCCATGTTTGAATAGTTATCTTATGGCTATCCTTAGTGGGTAGATTCTAGTAAGGTGCAGTGACGTTGTATTATCTTTATGGTAATTGTTTATTAAAGGAAGTGTGGTGTTTTGTTTGCTTTTACCATACTTAAAAGCTACAGGGCTCATAGTTTAAAGAACTAAATGATATATATTTAAAGGCTTCACTAACCCCAAATAAAGGGATAGGTATCACCGAGAAAGTTGAGGGAGAGGTTATTTGAGAGGGAGAAGGAAGAAAGAAAATGGTGAGGGGTGAGAGCAAGAGGAGAAGTGAGAGGTTGTTTGAGATGGAGAGGGGTGAGATCAGGAGGAGAAGTGAGAGGTTGTTTGAGAGGGAGAAGAAAGAAAGAAGAGTGAGAGGTTGTTCTAGAAGGAGATGGGGAGGAAAGGAGGAGGAGGGAAAAAGAGAAGTGAGAGGTTGTTCCAGAAGGAGATGGGGAGGAAAGGAGGAGGAGGGAAAAAGAGAAGTGAGAGGTTGTTCCAGAAGGAGATGGGGAGGAAAGGAGGAGAAGGGAGTAAAAGAAGGGAGAGGTTGTTAGATAGGGAAATGGGTGTGAGAAGTAAAATAGGAGAGAAAGAGGAGTGAGAAGTGGTTTGAGAGGGGGCTGGTGGGAGAAGGAAGAGAGGGGAAACAGAGAATCAAGAGATTGTTTTAGAAGATAGTGTAATTGAAACTAATGAAATATTTTTACTATGATTTATTTAAAAAATATTAAAATCATGATTGTATTAATGCATAGTTTCGCAAATTCCAAGTTTTCTATTTTAATAATAGGAAGTAGGAATGAAGAAAATATAAATTAATATAAATTCTGTACAATTTCTGGTTTGGACCTAGTCTTGTGCCTAAATTCCTGGTCAATAGTTGAGATACGCTCTTGATTTACCAACACATTTCAAAAGTGAAATTAAAATTTTGTTTAACATCGTAATCATTGTAATAGCTTTTTATAAATTACGTTTATTATGGGTTGAAAATCTAATAAAATCCATCTAATTAATCACTTTTTTATTTAATAAGTTATCTGACACGCTTATACTAGCCGAATGGTCTAAAGCGACACTCTCGTGTTAGGCTGGCTTGCTGATGACGGGGAAATTGTGGTTCGAATCCTGGTCGGATCTACTGAGCATGGTATTTCCTAAATGATTTCCCATTCTCCTTCCATGCGAATGCAGTTATGTTACCTCTAAAATGTTTCCTCCCTCATCCCTACCTCACTAGAGTAACTATCATATATGTGTATAACCTTAACAGGGAGTAACACGCGGTGATTAACTAATTTATATGACACGTACCCACCGATGTGGGCGTAATGCATGCTTGGTGGTTTATTCAAAATTTTCTCAGACTATATTGGTGCCCCACAATATATGCTTGGTGACCTGGCGGTCTAGGGGTAAGGTGTCAGACTTCTATGCTGGCGGCCGGGGTTCAATCCTCGGTCCCGGCACAGATTTAGCTGATTACCAAACCCTTCCTTCACCTCTGACCAGACATATTGTGAATGTGGGGAATGCCAGGTCTACACCGTGGTTCGGATTCCACGTTAAACTGTAGGTCCACCATTTCATCTCACAGTCACCCTACCATTACACATTAGCGTAAGTGCGTATAACCCGAACGGGTAGTAAGACGTGGTGATAATAATAATAATATATGCTTGGTCCTGGATAGCCACTGGAGTACTGAGCCAGAGGCCCCAAGCTTTGCTATCGTTCCCAGTAGCCATTTTTCACTTTAAAGACTATCAAACCTACTTTATGTAAGTTCAAGGACACTATACATATAATTACTAAATACCCCATGGCGTCAGCCCACAAATGAAATATACCGACTAAGCAGCCGTGGTATGTTTGTGAAGATAATGCCAACACTTGCGGCTAGAGGTTGTAATGTTGTCAGAACAATGAATCCTCCGATTGTTGATCTCAGTATCGCCTCATTTGTCCTCGCGAGTTTGAGTTTGAGCCCATTTCGGACTCACTCCTTCACAGAAAATCAGAAAGCACCAGGGATTGAACCCGGGACCTCTAGATCCTTAGTCAGAAGCTCTGACCACTGGACCAGAAAGGTGGTCATAATTCCTATATAGTGTTCTAAAAATATTATATAGATAGGTATATTAAGTTTTGCGTAAACCCAAATTAATAAGAGTAAAAATATTTTTGTATGTTTTACAAAAATTTATCAAAAGTATCGAACATAGAATATAACAACGTTTTCAGACAGACTAAATAAAGTTAAATCTGCGCTTTGAGTTTGTGTTTCGTGTGTACATCAAACAAATACTATAACGATTTGAAAATTCCGTTTTTTTCCCCCTGTTTCTCTTTAATGGTTGTAGAGCTTAAATTTTGCCACCGACAAAAAAAAAGTTTGAGTGAAAATGCGAGGGGTTGGGATGAGGCTATGATTTGGGATTACATAAAAGAGGGAATCGCAATAAAGTGGCTAAACAACAATAGCTATTGGACGTACCACGTATATGACCATGTATGTGCGCGTAACCTACATCAGCATTGATTTTGTAGGGTTCTTTCCCTTACCCCATCCCTCCCTTACGGTGTATATCGGGTTTTTCAATCTATACTCCTAAAGTATGTACACACGAACGCTTCGTGTGCGACCAGCATTTATATCTGGCTCAAACTTCTAAAAGTGGAGCTCGGAAGGAGAGATAGTGTACAGACATACACTGATCACTTTAACAGGAATATTCTCAAATTCACATGTCAGTAGAAACATTCCTTTTTTTTAAAAAACAAGAATTAAATCTTAAGGGGGCCGTCTCGGTAAGAGAGAAATGACCGCGCTGACGTTTAACTCTAACACAATATTTGATACTACGAAACGTTATTTCAAAATATGGTTCACCCCAAAATAAAATCTTAAGGTTTCTAACAGGGTTCATTTTCCTTAATTACACTATAATTTGAGTTTTATTAATAGAAAAAAAAGTGTGAACATGTAGGATTAGCTTATTTTCAACGACCCCTCAAGAATATTTTTGGGTCTTTGAGACTAAAGTTGATGAAAAAAGAGCTCTAGATTCAGCCTTCATTTAAAAAATAAAGTAATTTTTTGATAGGCTAACGAAATATATTTTCTATATGTTTTGAGAACTAGCAGCGAGCTTTCCTCTTTACCTTGAGCCAAGTTCCAAAGATTTATTTCCAATATTTCTTATTGGTGGTTTTAGGTGAAAGGCGAAATAGAAAATAAGCTTAGACATAATATACAAACCTTTCCAAAGAAAATACTGAACATTGTATTTTAAGCCGTGTGTGGCCTGACAACGATTGCTAATTTCTGACTGACTGAGGCTGCCGCATTAATTCTCGGTACATATGACACATTTTTCTTGTAAAAACTTTCGTACATGATCTTGATCACATTTATCGCACATAAACCGGTCTGCTCGTGGTCATAATATTAATATTATAAGTTTAGTTTGCTGGTGACAGGGAGGTTGGGGCTTGAATCCCACCCGAGTGTATTTAGTTGTTTTTTCCCCTAATTTGTATAGTAAAAATTTCCCTCCACGAAAATTAGAGTAAATTTACTCTATATTATATTATCTTCGTCTGTTCTGTATTAGTGTAATTTATATACAGGTTGTTTGGAAAATCATAGCCCGAACTGCACATACATTTTGTTTGAACCAAAAGCAATACAAAAATCCCTATGCATTTACATCCGAAAAACTACGATAATACCATTAAATCGTATTCAAAGTTTGGGCGTACAGCGCCGGGAGAGCAAAGCTGTCAAGTATGCGTGTACAACAAGTTACATAGAAGCTAGGCGCGCTTTTGGTTCAAATAAACTATATATGCAGTTTGGGCTATGAGTTTCCAAACAACCTGTATACGGGGAGTGAGATGCAGTGAAAAAACAATACATACGCATGTTTATTAAAAGATTATTCTCATGGCACATACAGTTACTTACAATATTTGAACAATAAGATGGCCTGGCTACCTTTTTTCATGATTAAATAAATATTAATGGAATGTTAAAAAAAATTATATAGTACTATAAATATTTAGAAAAAAATAATTCAAGCATAAAAATATGTATGGGCATGTCGAGAATGGAACCCAGAACACTTAGCATGGTAGTCAGGCTCACTACTGGCTGATAATATTCTGCTAATGATACTGCTGATACGCATTAAGTTGTTAACATTTTTTTCATTTTATTTGATGTAGGCCTACAGTAGCCCCATGGCTTCTTTGGTTCTGACTGACATCTCACAGCTGACAGTTAATAGCTTTGAAAAGTAACCAGACCAAATTATGTAGCCATACGCCGAACCATATGATCTGAAAAAACATGTGTTTAGCAGCTTTCACTTTTGACGGTCAAAATTTAGGTATATACCTAAATGTTGAATGTCAGAGGTCAGCTGTGAGCTGTCAGTCAGCTCCAAAGAAGCCATGAGGCTACTGTAGTTAGCGTGCATTTTCTTAACCGAGTGAATATATGAGCGCACAGCTTATAAACTATATTAAATCTAGAACAGACACAACATCCATCCCCCGGCCGTTAATTCATCACTGTGACAGATATTTGGACTAACCAGGAATAACTCATAGAACATACCTAGTCAACAGGTCAAGATATATCGAGTATGGTATAAAAATGGTTTAATGGAATAACTTAGCTATAGCTCGGAAACAAGGTCAAATGGGACACATGTTTGTATAAGCTTTTTTTAATTGTTTTTGTGTCTCCTGCCCACCGTTGAAGTGGGTCCCACATGTAACGAACGGTAGTAGTGCCGCCTACCCATCACCTCTGGGCATCCACAGCCTTTTCAACGTCCACCCAACCTGTGCGCCCACTCTCATTCACATCACGCAACCCTTCTGCCCCGTAGCCCTAGTATATAACCTCCCCATTTTTTGTGTTCACCTCTTGAGGTCTAAGCCTCAAAATTGTAAATGAAGAGCGCTCGGTCTTAACCATAGTGCAGGATTCTGGGTTTTAGCCCAAAACCAGTCTAACACCTTACTTTTTTAAACCGGTTCTAGCCCCCACAATTTCGGATGAGGAGTGTTCGGGCTTAACCACAGGGCAGGGTACTAGGTCTTAACCCAAAAATTTCAATCTTGGACAGGGGCTGCCTTCACACATGTTTGAGTAATTTGGGGGTAGTGGTGCTGGGTCTGATGGTCAGATTTGCGTCACTTTGGACAGTGTGTTAGTGGTAACCATTCGTGAAGAGTTCTCATAGCAAACTAAGGAAAAATAAAGCGAACTACCTACCTCCACACGTGTAAACTAGTTTAATTTTTATTTGTTAATGGCCAGGAAATAAGTGGCTCTCTAATAGTTCTGTCACAAAACTACTTTTACTTTCGTCAATAGGTATCTTACAACTAAACAATGTCTAACGATAGATGTAATTGGCCTATTAGACGAACACAAGCCTGGACGCGAGTAAAAATATTACAATAACAAGTAACTAGAGAAATTATGACTAAAATAGTTATTAATAATAAATGAAACCAAAGGTAGCAATGAGTTTATTTTTCTAAAAACAGTAATGGTGACAAACCAAGTTTTAGAGAAAGAGCTTACAATCCTCCCAAAACGAACCTGTAAAGGTAAGAAACCATCTCACCGGGACTCGAATTAGTCATATTTCACAATATGTGTGAGGTTGAAAATCGATAACAAGTTTTTTCCTGTTTAGCAAAGAAAAAAAAACTCACAGCTGCAATTTAATACTTGGGTTATGTAAAATAATATGATCAATGCTATGGCAGTTTCCAGCTTCTTTGTTGGAATATGATATCTGCGAGAAGGCAAGGTCTGTCCATGCACCAACGTCCCGCGAACCATCAAATATTTACAAACCCACACTAGAATTTTGGATTCTCTTTTTCTCTGTTTGCTTACTATAGCCAAAAATATAGTGAAAGCTATACATATTATATTATATACATCCTAGATAAATTAAATAAACGGCAACCAACGTAAAATACGTTTTTTTTTTAAATTCTAAAATTCACGTGTGTTAATAAAATATTATTATATATTTTTCTCTTTAATATTTTGCTCCACATTCCGTTCTTTATGTGATTCCATTAATTATGTATGCCAAACAAAATATTCACTATATAAATTATTTATATCCAAAATATTATTTATTTTCCACATTTATTAAATACCTGGATGTAGGTAAAATAAACTACACCCAAAATAATATGGTGCGATGTAAGTAACCACCTCTCCCCACAAAGATATTAGCTTATAATAATTGAATACCTAGTTTAAAGTAAAACCATAAACAATGAGTTTATTATTTCAAAACAGTAATTAATAATGAAATATATAGTTTTTAAATAAAGACACACGTAATTAATAATTTTTAAAAACACATTATAATGATTCATGATTAAAAAAACGAGTAGCTGAAAGCAAACTTCCATATTTTTTACCGTCCAGCCTCCCCCCCCTCCCCTACCACCCCTATCCCCAACGCCATCTCCACCCTTGACGCTGGCGTGAAAATATATATTTTTTACCACCTTGCGACGCCTCCTGTTGTGTGGACAAGTAGGTTGAATACCACTACACTAAACAATCCCCCTCATGACGCCGAACCCACCCATTAAAGATCGGGTATGTCAAACTTGTGAAATATTAAACGTTAATTTTTCTACAGTAAAGCGATGGTCCATGAAATGTGCCTTGCTGTTTACGGAAAGTCTTGTACTTTTCATTTTCACACTACCGACTGTGTTACAAACCACCCCTATATAACTAAGATGATTCACAGAAACTTATTTCATTAATTAAATTGAACAATTAAAAAATCAACGATTCACAAAATATAAAATATACTTGAATTCATTTGGATTTATGTGATTCAATTTATTATTGTTATTTCACATTAATTAATAATAATATATTCTAAAACAATGATTAATGTTTTTTTAATTATTTTTTCAAAGTGTGAGTTTCTAAAACAAGTAACTCGTATCTTCCAAACAAAATCTCAATTTTATAAACTAATATTTATTTTATATAGTGATCATTGTATTATTCTATTCTATATTTACTGATATACTATATCTGCCAAGCAAAATCATTTTATAAATTAATTTTCCAACTCCATATAATCAGGTATCGTAGTTATTTTTAACTGTGTTAAATATTATATTTCCATTTAAATGATAAATGTATATATTATAAAATTGTTTCTGCCAGACAAAATCCACATTTCCAAACTAAAGGTTCCTGTTAATTTAACCGTGTCCAAAATCGCTTAGCTTTAAAAAATGTGTCTCTTGAAATTTGTGTGAGCACTTGATTATTTATCTTAAACCTTGTTTTTATATAGCAGAACGCTTTTGCTGATAGGATACACACTTAGTATTTTCACCCATACCCTCACGAATGAGTGACATCACTTTCAAAAAATTTAACAACCCTCACCTTCAGGATGATATTTAAATATAAATTATTATTTAATCATGAGTTATAAAAGTAGCACATCAATGTCCGATCTCATCACCCTGTTAAATGAAGACTAGTAATTAATAATTTTATATTAATTATGTCAAACTCGATTCTCCGATACCTCAATACCCTAAATTATTAGTGGTATCGAAAGAATCGACATCGATATTAATATTACGATTCTCGATTCTTATCTCTAAATGAAAAACGGCAAAATTGAGAATGAGTAGGAATCGATCATTCCTTGTATTAAATAAATTTGCCGTTATTAGCTATAGTTAACGACCGATTTGGTGAATTTAAAAGACCGCGTCTTACTACCCGTCCGGGTTATACGCACTTACGCTCATGTGTAATGGTACGGTGATTGTGAGATGAAATGGAGGACCTACAGTTTAACGTGGAATCCGAACCACGGTGGAGGCCTGGCATTCCACACATTCACAAGATGTCTTGTCAGAGGTGAAGGAAAGGTTTGGTAATCAGATAAATCTGTGCCGGTACCGAGGATTGAACCCCGGCTGCCAGCACAGAAGTCTGACACCTTACCCCTAGACCACCAGGTCACCCTCGAGAATAGAAAAATTGAGCTTGAGCTTTTGAATCGGAATCGAAAAAAAAGCTATCGTTACATCTCTATTCTGTATTTTAAAAAGAACGAATAAATAATATTCCAATATATGTGTAGCTTATATATATATATATATATATATATGCGTATAATCTGAACGAGAAATTTATGATGAAAAAGAAAATAATAATGCTTACATTTCATAGCTGTTTACACAAACTTTATAAAACGTTAGGGTAGTTAAGAAGAGGGTACGCTAAGGAAATGCACCCTCAATAATGAGGAAAGAGAATGGGGACAGTACATTTAAATATATCACTTGTGTTAAATCGTTGGAACCTAAACCTCTCCATAATCGTCAATTGAGTCTCTTGGGAGTGTAACGCCTTAATATCCAATTACACTCGTCAGTGGCTGATTGATTTACTCTCAATATACTAGACTTCCGATGACGGTGATAACGGGTTTCAAACCTGGTTGGGTGTAGAGCTTCTGAGTATGGTTTTTTCCTCTTTACTTCCACGCAAATATGGGTACACCTCCTATTATTTCAACCTTACTCATACCTAGCACACAAGATCAATTTATCCATATGAGTACAGCCTGAATGGTGATAATAAAAACTTTATTAATATGTAGGCCTAGATTATGATGTCGTTCTCTTTAAGAAATGTATTTTTAAACTTATTAGAGTAGTCACTCTTGTCACTTTATACATTTTTGAAACAAAGCCGAGGTTTTTATTTTCACATACCTACTAGTAGTTAATTATAATATATTTTGGATTTTGTATTGCGATGCCTATTCAGATCCTGCGTTGGGAATAAGGACAACCCGTAATGCAGTATTTTGAATGGCCTTTATAGAGAAAAATGAAAATGAAGTATATATTTAACCTTAGCTAAACTATATTATATAAAATTACAATTAGTTTTAAATTATTTCAATCTCATTTTCATAATAATCTACCTTAGCTTATATATAAATTTAGCAGACGTACCTAGCGTTGCCCTAGGTAACCACGCAATTCATTGCTTCAAACCGAAAGAAAAAAAATCTTAACTTTATCTCTTCTAACCCAGTTAATAATTAATTTAATAATCAAATAAAAAAATTTAAAATCCTGCTTTGAGATGCACATGCGTGTGATAGATATCGAGCAGTACGCTTATGACAGACAAAAAAAACCTCTTCATTTCATAATTATTATTATTATTACTATTATTATTAGCACCGTGTCTTACTACCCGTTCGGGTTATTCGCTTTAAGTACTAATTACGCTAATGGATTAGGAATTGGGAAGGTTTAATTAGAGGAAGTGAACACACAATTGCGTGGAGGGAGAGTGGAAAACCATTTAGGAAAAACCACCCCCAGTTCACCCGAGCGATATTCGAGCCTCGATCTCCCCGTCCTCAGTAGTCGAGCTCAACACGACTAGCGCGTTAGCCAACTACGCCACCCCGAGGCGGGTCCCCACTACTTGTATGATGGTTTTGAACCAACGCCATTCATCGGTCAGTCAGTATTTGTTTAAATTTGTTAGATTGTGCGTCTTTCTGTATTACATAGCTTGTTCGTAAATTGTGTGTGTAGTGACTCCTGTCCCATGAATGTTTTCTAAGCCCAGTAAAAGTGTTGATACAACTAAAGGAATGAAACGGAAACACGTGACACCGATTATATACAACAACTGGACATTAAATATCAACTAGAGAAGATTGAGAACAGAAACACTAAAATGCATTCATCAACTACCAGATAACCCGCTTCGGTGTCCGCATCGTTTAAGGCTCTACTAACACAATATACTAAACCGCTGAAGACGGGAATATTGGGGTTCTATCCCGGTCGGATGTATTGAGGGTGGTTTTTCCTGAATGGTTTTCCACTTTCCCTCCACTAAATTTGAGTGCACGTCCTCTAAATTAAACTTTCCTAATCCCTAAAACATTGGTGTAATCAGAAGATAGGTGTGTAGCCCATACAGGTATTAAGAAGCAGTACTAAAAAAAAATGCCATATAACATGATATTTTTTTCCTAAACTTAAGTTATGATATTTCATTATATTAACCATGAACTTTCTCAGATTTATTTTCCTAGTTTTTACCGCACCGCACATAAATATTCCGGGAATCTGACATATTTGGTAATACAGCATTGCCGAGGTCTCAAGCTTGCTGGATTATATAACTGTTACTATATTTTGAATATCGGTAGTACTAAACAAATAGTTTAAAATAAATGTGCTTAGAAAAAGTAAAATATTATTTTGATAAAACCACAGCTTATGGAGGGGGAGTCATCCCGTGTTTTACAGTTACATAAACAAAAATAAAGTGTGGGTTTTATTTCCCCTTTCGTGTAATTGAAACATCCCATTATAAAGTTTGGCATATTTTACATATATGTAGGTTTAAATATATATATATCATAAATTTAAATTCATTTTAATTTAATATCACAACCTAAAATAGTCAGCTTGTAAATTACACCGGACACGAAGACTGAACTTAGCGCACAATACCCGACAAGCTAATTAACTAGCCACTTAGCTATCAAAAGCGTCATATCGTCATAGAAACCATTCCAATTCCTGCCGTAAAAATGAATTGTATCAACCGATTGAAATATTATTTGAGACACAGATCACAACCAGGTAGACAATGAGTGATTAGTTGCTACCTAATTACTCATTTAATCTAGAAACCAAGTTCATATTAGTATACAAATTAATGTAAAGCTGTCATTTACTGGGCAGTGGTTTTTCTACTGCTTTGCCGTTGGGACTAGTCCTTCCAATTAAAGCTAATGGATCGCGTTGTACCATCCTCAAAGAATTCCCTAAGCGGACTTTGCTGACCCAGAAGCACATGTAAAATGTGTCATCAAATAAATAAATGGCACGTGGCAAAGGCGAAGGGATAGTGAGGCGGGGGGTGGGGCTGGGGGGTAGTTAGTGGTGAACTT
>CABFOV010000079.1:32510-79354 GCA_902141375.1 Timema poppense
TATTATTATTAGCATCACGTCTTACTACCCGTTCGGGTTATACGCACTTACGCTAATGTGTAATGGTAGGGTGATTGTGAGATGAGATGGAGGACCTACAGTCTAACGTGGAATCCGAACCACGGTGGAGGCCTGGCATTCCCCACATTAACCAGATGTCTTGTCAAAGGTGAAGGAAGGGTTTGATAATAAGATAAATCTTTGCCGGGACCGGGGATTGAACCCCGGCTGCCAGCACAGAAGTCTGAAACCTTACCCCTAGACCACCAGGTCACCTAATGTTTGTGTTAAATAGCTTCTTTTTTTTCTTTTTTTACCGCTTTTAATACTAGTTCAGGCTGCACGCAGAAGTACTATTGATGATAAGACATAAATATACTAAGATTTTTTTAGTAACTTTAATATCTATTATATCCGACACCTTAGGTCAGTCGGTAGCGTGTCTGTCTATTGAGCTTAGGGTCTTGGGTTTGATTCCCGGCGCGGCTGAAAAAAATTATCATTGTTGAAATGTGCCCCCCCCCCTCCCCGCCCACAATGATGAATTAACGGCTGGGGACTGGATGTTGTGCTTGTCCCAGCCTTAAGCTATATAACTAGGCATATGTAGCTTCGACAGGCTGAGCAAGCCGGTATTGGAAAATAACTGACCCATTCCACACTTTGGAAACAGTAATGGATGGAAAGATACGATTCTTCCATCTGAATCAGGGTACACATAAGCTAATGTGTTAGGGATGATAAAGTTTGAATATAGCTTCATTTTGATTTTCATAGGAGGCCCGTTATTTGAAAAATGGAATCTCATGTTTACACACTAGGGAAATAAAAATATTACAATTGTGTTTATATTCTTAATTTTTATAGTTAATAGTATATAAAGAGGAATTTTACATTCATCCATAAGGAAGTATTATTGAAATCATTTAATAAAAAAGTAATAAATCTAATAAAATATATTTATAAAATGCCAAATTTTAATGACTTTTATTCGATGTTAGTGGATGAAAGTGGGCTTCTTATAAAAATTAACGTTTAGCTTGTACTATACATGGTTATTATTTCAGGCTATTAATAACGACTGCGAGGTGACCTGGCGGTCTAGGGGTAAGGTGTCAGATTTCTATGCTGGCGGCTGGGGTTCAATCCTCGGTCCCGGCACAGATTTATCTAATTACCAAACCCTTCCTTCACCTCTGACAAGACATTTTGTGAATGTGAGGAATGCTAGGCCTCCACCGTGGTTCGGATTCCACGTTAAACTGTAGGTCCTCCATTTCATCTCACAATCACCCTACCATTACACATTAGCGTAAGTGCGTATAACCCGAACGGGTAGTAAGACGCGGTGCTAATAATAATAATAATAATAATAATAATAACGACTGCGACTGGACTTATATTAAACTTAGAATCACTCATGTCTCATATGCTTGCCACATCTTCAAAGAATATGACTTAAAGACTAAAAAATGTCGACCAGATTATGTTCATACTTTCAACAGTGACAACTCGTGAATTGAAGTACGGTACAATTCAAGTATCCAAGTCTATTTTAATTTTAACTGGATGCTTCAATTTGTAGATCACGAGCCGATTTATGGTGGGTCACGACAACTTTTTGAAATGTGATTTATTTTTTATTATCAGAAAATATAAAATCATGAAAAATTGCAATCGTTTCATAGTATATGGATGCAGACAAATTAAAAAACACAGTAGTAGATTAAATTTTAAATTTAAATTAAATGTAGGTGGGTCGCGAATGTTTGTAGTTCTATTTTTATAAATACTTAGCACCACGTCTTGCTATCCGTTCGGGTTTTACGCTTAAGTACTAACTACTCCAATGGGTTATGAATCGGGAAGGTTGAATATAGAGGATTTGAAACTGCATTTACGTGGAGGGAGAGTGGAAATAAATTGAGGAAAAAATACTCTCCAGTTCACCTGACCAAGATTCGAACCTCAATATCCTCATCAGCCTATTTCAACACGAAACAAGCGCGTTAACTAACTACGCCACCGAGGCGGGTTTGTAGTTTTAAACTTTTGTTTGTGTTCATAAAATGTTTGGAAAACGCTGTTCTATAATTAATCTGAAGGGGGTTTTCACACAAAATATAAATATTTAATAAAGGGTAGGAGAGTTTATAAGCTAAAGTGACCACATTCATGAAAGCAAAATAAACTTTTACCATTATACACATAATTATTTATTAACATAATAATTATATCACTGAAAACCTACTTATTTTTAGTAAGCTAAATATTTATTCTATTATACACTGAAGGTAGTTATATTTTCCTTTTTCATATCCACTGACAAGTAAGGAGCTATGTATTTTTAATATAACAACTTTATTGCTTTTTTTCTACCCCAACGTTATTTAGATGGTTCCAATAAATTACTTACTACGTCTTTTGCAGAATCCGTTATTAATAGTTTAGCATCCATGAGAACGCAAGAGAATTTTGATATACATCCATTGCCGCTTCAGTGGCCGAAAAGTCTAAATATTCACTCTCGTGTGAAACTATCCGGTTTATTACAGGTAGAATGAGTTCGAAACCCGATTGGGTCTATTGAGAGTAGTTTTCCTAAATGGTTTCCCACTCTTCTTCCATGCATAAGCTGTTATATTACCTCTAAAATGCTTCATTCCTCATCCCTACATCATCAGGGTAGTTATCATTTATGCGTATAATATGAACAGGAAGTAGGACTTGGTTATAAAAGAAAAAAAATTATCGCCGTACCACTTTTGAAAACCTAAATTCTGTCTGCAGAATCAGTAAAAGTGTGAAGTCTCCTTCCCAAAAAACATTTGTGATCAGCACAATGCGAAAAAGAGTCCCGAGTTAAGGAATCTCTTGTGAATTCCGATTGAAAAGATCAGTACCTATACTATAAACTGAAGAAAAAAAATCACAGTTGGTAGCTTTACTGAAGAATGATGCTTGTTATCTTGAAGTCACCTCATCCTTCTCACAACAAAGTAACTTGCAAGAAAGAGAATTGGTGGTCGTCATAGAAACCGATTCATCCCGCCTTGGAAGAATAGTTTTAGCCTGAACACACTTTACTCTTCAGTGAAGCAGCTTTGTCATTTTAACCAAGCCCAACCTTTGTTTTTTAATTCCAGATGACACTTGAATGTAATTTTTTATTGTGTTTAGTCATTGGAATAATTATTATTATTCTACTTCAGAAACTACTATTAGAAACATATAGTTACATGTAGGACACACACAATATCCAGATCCCGGTCAGTAATAGGAACATTTAGTTAAAAATAGATCAATATAATTTCATAGAAATAGATTTTCAACTCAGAGGGCGATATAACTTATAACAATTAGACAACTTAGGCATCATTATCTGAACAAAGTCATCGGACTACGACGTAAACGAAATTATTTACGGGTTAGGGATGAAATTTAGGGGTATTTTTAGTATTCCCATAATAAATTATAGTATTTATAACTGGTTTAATATCTAGTGTTAAGTTTAATAGTTGAGGAAACATAATGATAAAGAGGAAAAATAAATAAGTGGAAAGAATATTTTAATCATGTATTGATATCCAACAATATGTTGATCAGGGTTTACAATCAATATTAAGAATGTGCAGCTATGGAAGTGCATGGTTGAAACAAGGAATAGTTTCAACTTAGGACGGTCGCCTAGCTTACGATTATGTTCCTAGTCTTGAGACAAGGATTCTGTATTGAACATGTAAATTCCAGTTAATAAGGATGAGCGGCCGGTTCACGACCCGGAGTTCATGCAGGGACAAAATGACTGACTAGCAGGACAGTTGTGTCCGGTACTTCAACAGAGGATGTTGTCAAACTAAGGACCCCTGTATTGTCTAAGGATATATTAGAGTTAGGGTAGTTTACCCAGGGACAGATACCATGTATCAAGCATCTTTTGTAAATAATTGTATATTTTATATTTCATGTTATTGAACGAGTTAGTAATATAATCTCTCGTATTATTTAAATGTGTGAGTGTGCTCCCATCCTCTATGAACTGGCGACCGGTCATAACAGACATATTTTAGACTATAGCTTGACTAACTTTTGAACACCTTTATGTATTTCAATTTAAGTTTTAAATTATTGTGATGAAAAATTTGTTAAATGTATATCGTAACACATAAAACAGCCATTTTAAAATCTGAGGTAAGGATTGTAATTTCACCCGCCTCGGTGGCGTAGTTGGCTAACGCGCTTGTCGTGTTGAGCTCGACTGCTGAGGACGGGGAGATCGAGGTTCGAATCTCGGTCGGGTGAACTGGGGGTGGTTTTTCCTAAATGGTTTTCCACTCTCCCTCCACGCAAATGCGGGTTCACTTCCTCTAATTCAAACTTCCCAATTCCTAATCCATTAGAGTAATTAGTACTTAAAGCGTATAACCCGAACGGGTAGTAAGACGCGGTGCTAAATATTATTATTATGATTATAATTTTAACAAGTACTTCAAATATCTAACTTCAAATAATGTAACCTCAAGTGTAGAATAAAAAGGGTTTCGTTTAATTAGTTGAAATGTAATAGCTAGTCACTTCATGACACTTTTTTCATATATGAGGTACTTGACGTAAACACTCTGAACCGAATGATTATATTAGCACATGGCCTATAGACTAATTTAATCGATTATAAGTACAACATTCAGCCCCTGGGATAGTAATTTATCGATATGTAATAGGAGCTTCCTGTTTCACTAATTAAACATTTTTCGGAAATTCTTGGAACTAAACCCAGCACTCATAGATCAGTAGTCTGACACTAAACAGACTGAGCTAAGAAGTTTTTGGATATAAATTATACATTCTGGTCAATTATTTAGGGTTACGATACTAGGGGTGGAAAATGTAGACACAACAAATTAAAGATTTTAGCACTAATACGTTTTAACAAACATATGGCCCACACTGACCAACCTAGTGGTTTAATGGTCAATATTTCTGGCTACTAATCTAGATGTCCCAAGCTCGATTCCCGGTGATATAGGTATTTTTCCCGAAAGGGAATTGTTCCTATGATTACCATGGTCTAGTTAATTTGGCTTAAGCTAGGTTTAAAACCCTTACTAAAACCACACAATCATCATCATCATCATAATCCCATCATTCCATCGGGGTAGCGTGACCACACCCACATGGGGTCCCATCCTCAGAAGACGGCTACGGTCAGTAGGAGACCAGGGACATCTGACCGACAAACCCTGGTAGAGCACGAAAATAAAAACTACATTGATAGGCGTGTGGAATAAACGTCAAGTTCATACAATATAGGTTTTCGGGGAGATGAGGAATTTGAGATTTAAATCCCAGCTGTTTATTGGGGGGGACTTTTTCTTAGAGTTTTTTAAACTCTCACTCCACTAAAATTCCCTATAAATTCTATCTGTGTCATCCTTACCACATCAGAAGATCTGAAAATGGAAACCAGCTAAAGAATAAAAACTAAATTTTGAAGATACACAAAAGACCCTTTATTTATAAAACAATATCACGATACTAAAAGTGTATTATGGCCAATTTAAATACATATAAAAAACTAACATAAAATTTAATAAAATCAAGAAAAAACCATTTTTTTAAATCTTTTTGTAGTAAATTTTAGAATATAAATCTATTTTGCTATCTCATCTCTACTAAATTTCATATTTTGGTCTTTACTTAGTTTTCATTCCCCGGTATTCTTGCACATAGCCTTTAGGGATATTAGGGTGTAGTATGGTAAAAGAACTACTTGGTATAGTCGTTACGACTGATCCATGGTAAATTTGATTTGTTGTCTTTGGATGTCAAGTGCTTAAACAAACATTAATTTTGTATTTACTGTAAATATATATGTATAAATATTTCAACAATTTTGGGGCAGACTTGGTATTGTAGGAGGGTCACATATTGATATATACATATATATCAAAGGATAAAAAAAATATGTTTGTTTACGGCTATCACAACAAACCTTTCATTGGTAAAATGTATTATTTTACACCATTCATTTTCAATAACGTCAATCACTTCTATTTGACAAAGTAAAACAATATATTTTTTTCATATATGTTTTCTTTACATGACAATATATTTGCACTCTTTATTAGATTGACAGATTTGAACAAAACTAATAAATTGATTTTTACTTTTATTTTTATTTTCGTGTGATTGAGTATCTTCTTTGTCTGCCATAATCGTGTGTGTGCGAATAATATATTTCGTGACAAGGGGCAGGTTCTCCATGTCATAAACATTAAAAATCACGTTTCATTGTTTTTGACTTTCAAATGTCATCCAAACAATGAAGATATTTTATTTCATTAAAATCTGTGTTAATTTTTAAAAATCAATTTACTTAGATTATATACTCCAAATAAATAAATTAGTTTTAATATTTAACAAAAAAGTATTTCAATTTTAACTAGAAGACTAATTTTGATTTTAATGTATAGAAATAAAAAGTTTTGACTAAATGTTTAAATTTACAAAAAAAAAGTTTATTTTTGTTTCAGCACCGTGTCTTATTACCCGTTTGGGTTATACACTTATATACTAACAACGCCAATAGTTTTAGGAATAAGGAAGGTTATATTTTGTGAAAGTTTACCCGCATTTTCGTATAAGAGGAATGGAAATTTATTTTGGAAAAACTACCCTTAGTACACCCGACCAATATTCAAACCTCAATCCAACCGTTATCGGCAGTTTAGTCTACTGCAAGAGTGGTGCCCTATTCAATGTGGCCACCTAAGTGGAAAGTAACAACAATAATAATAATAAAGTAGGGATTAAAAGCTGAATAATAATAATAATAATTATTATTATTATTATTATTATTATTATGCTTAAATTCCAAATATAAGGTATAAGGATGGTGTAAGGGCACTCACAACAATATAGATAGGGATTTGGAAAGACACAACTATCCTAAACCTAAAATAAAAAGGTGAATAACAATATAATCGTCTGAGTAGAAATTTAAAACCCCTATTATGTAAAAATATTCGTATAATCTACTCATTAGAGGGTCAAACCATCAGTGTCAAAGTCAAGTTCCCACAATCAATTTTGTTACTAGGCATTATCATATACATTAAACAAGGTTTAAAAATTATTAAATACTATTGTTTATTTATAATGTGAGCGCTTTATAAATTCTCTGTTCAAAGTCTCACAACTTCTTACCTTGATAGTGAATAAACATCATCAACTCTTTCCAGCCTTTGGCCAGATCAGTCTAGTGAAATTCCTCAATTTTCCTCTATCCTTCCACCACTCTTCTTTTATTCATTGCTTCCATTCTTCTTCTCTCACTTGCACACTTAATATTATGTACTCCTGTCATCTCTTAGCGTATATAAACTTAAATGTGGGTACAGATCATTTAAATCCTATCTTTCTCAATCTCACCCCATTAGAGTAAATAAGACAATTAACAATAAACCATTTGGGTGGTCAAATTATTTAAGGCAGTGTTCACGTTACACCAAAGACCAGAATAAACGAGAATATTTCCGGGAAGACGTTCACCTCTAACGTAATATATATATATATTAGCACCACGTCTTAATACCCGTTTGGGCTATACACTTATGTACTAGCTATGTGTTAGTATGGGTTAGGGATGAAGGTTTTATTTAGAGGAAGTCTACCCGGATTTTCATATAGGGAGACTAGAAAACCATTTTAGAAAAGGGACTCTCAGTATCGGTGTCACAAAAGACGATGATGGTTTGCGGGCGTCTTACAATATCTCGCTACTTATAGCGAAATCCGGAAAACCGTATACTATCGGAGAAAAGTTAATTTTGCCAGCCGTTGAAGAGGTTTTAAAAACGGTTTTACATAAACCTGCATCTGGTATCATTAAAAGAATTCCTTTAAGCAACAACACAATTCAAATACGTATTGATGAAATGAGTTATGATATTGAAACCTTCTTGTGTAATAATTTGCAATCAACCCATTTCTCTTTACAGTTGGACGAGTCAATTTTACCTGGTAATGAAGAATTATTATTGGCATATGTTCGTTTTATTATGGATCAATAAATCCATGAAGAACCGCTCTTCGCGAAAACTTTGATAACCGACACTAAAGGCGAGTCAATATTTAATGTTTTGAAGGATTACTTCATGGAAAAAGCAATCCCTTTATCAGCTATAATATCAGTAGCAACATATGGAGCACCTGCCATGGTTGGGCGCTATTGAGGATTTATAAGCCATTTAAAACAAAATGTACCCGGGGTGTTAGCAATACACGGCGTCATCCATCGACAACATTTAGTTGCTAAAAATCTGAATGTTAGATTGTATGAATCTCTTCAATTAGTCATTAATGCAGTAAACCAAACCTGAAGCAACGCGTTTAATACGCGGTTATTTGCGCAGTTGTGTGAAGAAAATACGAGAGATTTAATCAATTACTCCTTCACACTGAAGTACGCTGGCTGTTGAAAGGCTAATGTTTGACAAGATTTTTTGCACTTTTTGAGACTGTTTTAGAGTTTCTGGATGCTAAAGATCTAATTTTAAAAGAAAACGTAATCAATTGGAAACCAGACATTGACTATTTAACAGATTTGTTTACTAAATTTAATGAGGTTAACTTTCAGTTACAAGGTGACACTCTAAATTTTATTAAAACAAAGTCCATCATTTCAGAGTTTCTTGCCAGAATTAAGCTAATGAAGCAAAACATTGGACGGTGCGAATTTTCCCAGTTTCCCCATTTGTCACAGACAAACTGCCAGGAATACGACGTTTCGACCTACGTTCAACATTTAAATGCCCTTTATTCAGATTTTTAACCTAGGTTTGAGGATGTTTTGACTATGATAATACGACAGTGGATAATCAATCCATATGGTGACATTGAAGAAACGGATGTCACATTACAAGAGGAAATGATCGGAATAAGCACTAACGAAGAACTTAAGGTACGGTTTAGAAACGGATATCAGCACTTCTGGCTTAAAATGGGGGAGGAGGGCTAGTCTGAAATCGTGTTAGCCCACCACATTAAAATCGTTATAATTCAAGCAATTTAATAGCACAAACGTTGAATTTTGGGCAAATATAAGCACAAACGTATCACTAACGACTGTATGAATTTTAATTCATTTGTAGAACGTGGTGGACCAATTTGATGTAGGTGGTATTTCTCCATGCTATAATGTACTTAAGAACAAAGAATGCACATGTGGTATCAGTGCGATGTTTGCCTAGTGCACTATTCACATGAATTTCGAGAAATATTTGGCAAATACTGCATTGATTGGTGGATAGGAGATAAGCGTCAGTTCCTTGGACAGCCCATTCACTATAATTTACTTTAGTGATTTATTTGGGGGTGGGGGGAGGTGAGGGGGTAATAAATACAAAGTATATCGAGATGTACCTGCCACGTTAGAAAATATGAAAGAACGCAGCTCCCCTAACCACAAACGTCCAAGATAATTAATACATTTCTAAATACATATTAAAATTATTTTGAGATCTTTTTATCATAATTCAAGGTAATACAAAATTTGTAAATTAGTTTATTTTAGTTTTTAGTGTGTAGTCAAAATAAAAACCACACAGATGTGCTAAATTTATACAAGTCTCTTTGGCCCATAAATAAGGGTCAAAGAAAAATGTAGAACATAATATTAAAAAAAAAATTCAAATTGAGTACTAATTTAATTACATTTTATCTTTAAAAATGTCCCACAACAATTCTTAAGAATGTAAAGAATTTTTAAATTTCACATAAATAAAGTTTCTTAAGATTTTTTAACCTATTACAAGATATGTATTAATATTGTTTGTCTCTGAAATAAATTGTAACATATTATTGGTTCCATACTGTGGCGATGGCCACTAAGGAGATATACCTCACTCTCAATGTGTTGAATAACCACCTCCGGCCAATTGGTAAAATATTAAAATAGTTTGTGCTCTACAGATACAGACAGACGATATTGTGGAAAAAAAAAATTTTTTGATTTCAGGGTGTCATGAAACGTCAACATTTATCAACATTTCCAGTAAAATTTTTTTTACGATCCCAACAATTTCTCTCTGAGGTGTCGAGAGAAAGTAAAAAAGGTATATAAGGATCTTCAATTTGGTTTAAAGCCCTTAGCTTTGATTACAAACAAATCCACCAGATTTTATATTGCTTGACAATTGAAACGAATTTCTACAAACAAGCATTTTATTTAAGCAGTGAAACGATCACATAATCTTCTCTCAACACTGCTTACTCTACCCTTGTCACATGAAGGTCACAAAGGAAGGAGTACAGGGCGGTGAACGACATTCGCCACAAGAGAGGGGGGAGGGAGGGGGGACAATGACTACAAGGTAATCTCAGCGAAAATACAAAAGAGGGTAGGGGAGGACTCGAATCCCGCTTCTGGTTCCAAAGCTCTACTACCCCACAGAGGGCTCAGCGGGTACCAAACATATCAAGCCCCTTGGAATAGGTTAATCGTGAGTGAAGAGACTTTCAATTAAACCTTGTAATTCCGCCGCCTGTTGTATCTCTCTCTTTCTTCCTATCTCGATTCGCAACGGGAGGAAGAAAGTGGGTGTATAGGGCTGTAATGACGTCACGTATTCAATGGGAAGCTCGTGGGGAGGGTGGTGGTGGGGTAAAGACACTAACTTCCATGTAGTTCTATCTACAACCTGCCATAAAAGGCATTCCCCCGTCATGTGTACATAGGATAAATTAGAAACGCCGAAGTGGAGGGAGTGCTACTTGAGTAGCGACATAGACTGCGCGGTCTACTTGTCTAATACGCGCATGCAGTTGTTTTGACAAGGACTTGGCTGATATCGTAATTTGATTATATAGCTACGAAGCGTTTTTAGATGAATCCAAAGATAATAAATCCGATATGGAAGATAAATTCAGTCTAATTTTCATTGGAAATTAGTTTGTATTGTAGTATAGTCTGATTTTGGTAGGAAGAAAAGTATTTGGTAGTTACTCAAGTTACTAAAACCATTTTAATATATTCATATATCAAGTCATGCTATCTCTAGCTATCACTTTTGATAGATAACTATCAAAAACTCTAAAATGGTACAAATGATATAGTAAAATGTTATAAAACTTGATCAAAAAAATATATGTTTGTATTTTATAAAAGGCCCTTTCAATGAAACTTGGACTACATAATAATGGCACATACTACAAAATGGCACATACTACATTTTTTTTTTTGGCACCGCGTATTGTTACTTGTTCAGGTTATACAAATGGGCACTAATTACACTAATAAGTTTGGGATGAGGAAGGTTGAATTCAAAGGAAGGTTCCCTGCATTTGCGTGGAAAGAGAAATAGTGGAAAACAATTTTTGGGGAAAAAAACCCTCAGTACACCCGACCGGGATTTGAATCCCGATCTACCTGTCTTGGGAAACCTAGTACAACACGATAATGACGTCTTAAACCATGCGGCCACCGAAGAAGGCCACTTTGCTAGTCTTAAACAACACATTCGACAACTCAAAATGATAGAAAATAATGAAACTTAGTCGAGAGAAGTGTTTTATGTGTGTACAAGGACTTGCAACCATCATCCTACTCCCCCCCCCCTCCCCCCCACTCCACACACGACTTATTATCACGTGCTATCCAATGTACCTGCAATACCAGCCACAACGAATGTTCATTGCTTACAACCGGTTCTTTCGACACTACTTTGCTTGCTGATGAGCCGGTGTGATGGTATTAGCTTAATCTATATCCTTAAATATAAGGAGTATAACAGAAGAAGTCCCGTCTTAATCCGATGAGTACTTTTTGAGTTTATTGGAAACATAAGAACAGACAGCTTTAGAGTTGTATTATATATAATATAAACTTAGTTTCAAAGGAGGGTTTGAGAAAAAAAAAACCTACTAGATATCCAACTATTATTTACATCCATTACTATATGCAGCTTATAGCCGGGGTCAGTTTTTTATTCAAGCCAGGTATTTTTCCACTACCGGCTTGCTAGGCCTGTCGTAGCTTCATATGCCTTATAATCTCTATCTTAAAACTAGGACAGGCACAACATCCAGTACACAGCCGTTAATTTATCAATTACTAGGGGTAAACCCATATTTATAAAAGTGATAGATTTTTGGCCATGCTGTGAATCGAACCCGGGTCCTTTAGCTCCTTAGGCAGACACGATACCGACTGAACAAAGGTGTCGGATCTTGATATTTAATTGTTGTACTAAAATAATTCCTTCAATTCAATATTTGACAAGAGATGTTGCTTGCATTTACTCTAGAGCTTTAAAGATTATTTTTTTAAGCATTCTATTTTATAATCTTGAATACAATAAAGTTTGAGCTGACAAAGGGAATTTTTTCTATATTTTTTTATAATTTTATTTAGCACTGCATCTTACTATCCGTTCGGGTTATACGCTTAAGTAGTCCTACTGATTACGCTAATAGATTAGGAATTGGGAAGTTTGAATATAGAGGAAAAGAACCGGCATTTTCGTGGAGGGAGAGTGTAAAATTATTGGGATAAAACCACCCCCAGTCCATCCGACCGATATTCGAACCTTGATCTCCCCGTCGTCAGCAGTCTAGCTTAACACGACTAGCGCGTTAGCTAGCTACGCCACCGAGGCGGGTTTTTTCGAGCTAAAATATGTATATTATTCAACAATACCACTAATCTTTTTTATCTACGTTAATTTGAGTGAAATAGGATGTATCAAGGAAGAAACTGTCTGTTATTGGTGAAATATATTTTTCAGAATTAAGCTAGTTTTGGTCATATATGCATGTATTCGGTTCGTAACAAGTATTCTTAGCGCCGTGTTTTACTACACGTTCTGGATGTACGTCTATTATATGTACTAACTACGCTAATGGTTTTAGGTGTAAGGAAAGTCATATTCATACGAATGTACCCATATTTGCCAAGAGGGAGAGTGGAAAACCATTTTCAAAAAACTACCTTCAGTACACTCGAATGAGTTTCGAACCTTGATCTCCCCGTCATATACAGTCAAGTCTCCTGCAGGTGTAGCACCTTAGACCATTCTGCCACTGGATCGGGAGGTAACCAGCTAGGGGCATACTTTATAAATTGTGCCACACTATTTGATAATTATTCACACTATCCTACCAAGCAAATGATTGTACACGTCCATCAAAATTCTTCTTTTCTCTCCCTAACCCATTTGTGAAGACGTGGCTAGCTCCGACAGGCAGTATGACCAGGAGCTACTAATAAAATATGTCGATATGAATTTGTCATATTTCATACTTCCATTAGTAATGGAGTAGAGCAAACACAGATACTATTTTAAAGGAAGGAAAAATGAAAATATATCTAGGAAAATTTACCTGTCAGCACCCGAAAAGATTTAAACTCCAATCCCCCGCTATTGGAATCAGACAAGGTGAGTCTGACGCTTTATTCCACGTGCCCACTGGTGCAGGTGATATTTATCAAGAATCGTGTGTCGACTTTATGATTAAAAACGTTGTGGTTCGACTCTGTATATTACAAATTATGTTTTATTCGTAACTAATAAATTTTGCATTAATTTAAATCCAACTAGTCTAAATCAAACCCATACTAATGATCGTGAATTTCTTTTCAAGCCCACGATATACTAGATTGTAGGTGACTACGAGGTCAAGGTTCGAACCTAGAGTAGATGTAGGGTGAGGGGAAGATGACTGCTATTCTCGCGTGACCCACCACTTTTCTCACTAATGCATATACACTTCCTCAAATTATTTTCCTCCTCATAGATTAAGCTGTTAAATCGCCCTTGTGTTATAACACAAGCAACCCATACTCTACAGCCAGTGATGGGAATATCAAAGTTTGAGTCTCGGGTGGGTGCAATGTGGTAGCTTTTCACTAGCGACCCACCTCGGGGGCGTAGTTAGATAACGCGCTAGGTTGGTGTTGAGCTATACTGTAGAGGACGGGGAGAATCTAGGTGGGAATCTCTCTCGGGTGAACTAGGAGTGGTTTTCCCTGAATTGTTTTCCACTATCCCTCCACGAAAATGTGGGTTCACTTCCTCTATATTAAACCTTACCGATTCCTAGCCCATTATCATAATTAGTAATTAAATGTATAGCCCGAACGGGTAGTAAAACGCGGTAATAATTATAAAGATATTCACTAGTGATTTATAATTGTGGGCCTTTCATAAAATATTCTCGCTAATGCGAGTGCAGTTCGTCTAAGTACCAAACTAATCTCTGCTTAGTAGATTAAGTCATTAAATAACACCCAAGTTAAGTAAGAACTAAAAAAATGTAGCTATAAACACCCAACTTAGCCCAATGACTCAAATGTTGTCCCCCTTTTCAAAAGTAAAATGTAGAGGTTCTGACAGAATCATTGTTTTACTTGAAAATTATTGGTCCGAGATAAATAAAATATTGATTACATCACACTTAGTTTATAATTAGAATACCTTATCCATTGTGTCCGTGTCTTGATTGTGTCAATGTTAAAATGTCAGCCGATAACGTCAAATAGGGCCAAAGATTTTCAATGTTTCAACTCACCTTATAACCCCGAGCTTACATCCAATAATTAAAATAATGATGGCATGTTGTTTTTAAATTTGTCAAACACAAATTTAACTCTATTGAAATAAAACATATTTAATTTACTAACCAAGCACTTTGGTTGATTGCAAGGAATATTAGCCTTCCAAAATAAGTTTATCATAATCTCTTGGTGGTTCCATACCAGAATTAGTTAAAACCTTTTTTACTATTTATATCACGCTCCAGATCATTAAAATATCCATCAAACTATAGCTAAAGTTCATTATAGTATTTTTGAATAATATTATTTAATTTGAAAAATAAACTCTCTCAATTATTTTTAATAGTCGGCCTTTTAAGTGCCTAAATGAATCAATTTTGTTGTTTTGAGTGCAAATTAATGATAACAAAATTCGAATTGTATCAAAATAAGATCTCCAAATTTTAGGAAATTCATTTTTCCCAAACAAAAACATTGGTAAAAGATGTGTTTGAACCGGCTACTACATCGGACGTAATGGGATAAAAAAAAATTGATAAAGAAGAAAAAATAAAAACAACGTTTAAACTAACTGAATTGTATTTTTTTTATCTCTCATATTCCGGTTTATTAATATACAGCAATTTAAGCTGTAATTGTTTTCTCTTTTGCATTCTAGCAAAAAGTTACGAGTAATTTTCTACCTATTTTAACAAAAATAAAGATTTTATTTGCTAACTTTTAATAACTAAATCCAATTTTTTACTTGGTGTATTTATTTATTTTATGTAGTTATTAAAGGTACTTAACTTCCACTTTCTGAACCGACTGACTATATCAGCAGATGATAATTTCCTATGAGTGAGAGTGAAAAGGCCTAACAATTTTTGCCTGGAATGGTATCTAACATATATTCCAGGGTTTGTTTACATGCCACAATCGACATGAGACCAACGGCTTTACTCCCCCTCCGAAGTAAGTTGTGCTACGGATTTTTATAACTCAAGAAAAATTCGTCGGGTTTGAACTCATAAACATCGGGTTCTGAGGTGAACACTTTACGCCAAGACCATCGCGGTCGACTTTATTTAATAAAATATAATTATTTCATTCGTCACAAATATAGATCTATACTTATAGCCCACTCAGGATATTCACAAATTTTTCTTATTGGATTAAGTAGGAAAAAACTTTATCATAATACATTCCCGTCACCGGGAACCAAACAAGACGTAATTTTTCTTTTAGAACCGCGTATTACTAACCGTTCGGGTTGTACACTTATATACTAATTACGGTAATTGGTTAAGGATGACGAAGGTTAAATTTAGAGGAAGTGTATCCGTATTTTCGTGGAGAAATAGAGTGATAAACCATTTAGGAAAAACTACCCATAGTACAACTGCCTGAGATTCGAACTTTGATCTCCCCTTAATAAGAAGTCTAGTCTATTGTGAAGGTAGCGCCTTAGACCATGGGGCCACCAAAGTGGGTATACGATATTGGCACCTTTTTCCGCGTTACCACTGGTACGGGTAATACATAATTTAGTGTGCATATTTTGTTTACAGGTAAATTCCCTAAACCAGAAACACAAATTCCTTGTGCTACCGTTAGATTTGAGGTGTATCTATCATCGGTATGCCAGCTTATGCTTTTGTTTGTGTCTGTGTACTAGGGTTGATAAAGTAAAACGTTAGAGGAAATGTACCCGCATTAAACGTGGCAGGAGGATAGGGAATCGTTTTAAATAAATTCCACCCTAAATTCCTCTGACCGAGACTTGAACCCCGTCATTGGCAGTTCCGTATTTTGTGAGAGGAATGCTTTAATATCCAAGCCATGCGACCACCGTAGCGGGTTCTTACTTTTTAAAACAATTATTTAAAAACACAATAAGTTAAAAAAAATCTGAGTTTATTGGGTAGCGCAATAAGACATTTTCTCCAGAACTATTAAAAAAGATGTGTTACCTTTATGTTCTTATTTTAAAAACTAATTGGATGTTTCCGTGTCATTAATGAGCAGCTAACTTCGGTTAATTGGTAAAGTAGTGGCTATTACTAAGTTAGTAATGCTACTAGATAGTGAAAGAAGGGCGATACCGTTGGGAATAATTTATCATTCCCGAAGTGAGGGTAGTATTTATTCTCGCATGGAAAATCGAAACGGGTCTTTATTTTTTTTAAACAGCGTAATGTGATGAGATGGTCATCTAATTATTCATTTTATCTGTAGTTGTAATGGGAATTTTAAACAACCACAATCCTATAATTAAATTTAAAATGCATGGCTCATGGGGAGTCTCGTTTTTACTTAGAAAGTATACATATATTTATTGATGCATTCACTTTTTTTTTCTCAAACATTCATGGTAAAGGTTTGAAAAGTTTTTCCTCTCTGATGACATTTAACAAAAGATTTAAATATTACAAATGAAAGGGATCCTAGTTAAATTTATTTTATTTATTTATAAATAGATAAAACTACATTTTATATCGACTTTTAATAATATTTTCTTAATGCAGAATTAATAATTAAGAAAAAAAATAATTTGATCCTTAAGTGGTATAATTTATGTATACATATTTTAAGGACACTAATTCAATCAGATATTTAAATCCATCCAATACAAGAAAAAAAGGTGGAAAGTGTAAAATTTAAAGAAATAAGCCAGCAAACGCTATTAAGATTTTTGGGAAACCAAAATAGAGTCGTTGTAAAAACCATCCCTATTGCACTTGGTCACAAGATGTGCAATTAGTTTTGAAGAATAACTAGATTATCTTTATATAGATAGATTTGTATGCACCTTTTAAATGAAATGAGGTCCCTCAAGCCTTTTTAATATCACTAATTAATGCATTATATGAAACTGTTATCACAATTTTTAATAATTTACAAGTAATTTATAACTAATCTATAAAATTGTTTAATGATTTTTATAATAAGACACTATGCAAATAATAGATATGATCATTTAAATGCCACACTAACATATTTGTCTTTTTGCGAATAGTAGCCTATATATTTTTTCACCGCGTCTTACCATCTATCCTAGCTCTCCATATTTAATTTAATTAAACTAGGTGACCTGGCGGTCTAGGGGTAAGGTGTCAGACTTCTGTGCTGGTGGCCGGGGTTCAATTCTCGGTCCCGGCAAAGATTTATCTGATTACCAAACCCTTCCTACACCTCTGACAAGACATCTTGTGAATGTGAGGAATGCCAGGCCTCCACCGTGGTTCGGATTCCACGTTTAACTGTAGGTCCTCCATTTCATCTCGAATCACCCTACCATTACACATTAGCGTAAGTGCGTATAACCCGAATGGGAAGTAAGACGAGGTGCTAATAGTAATAATAATAATAATAATTAAACTACACTAATACGTTAGAGATGATAAATATATAATTTGATGAATAGTGTAACCGAATTTGCGTGGAGTGATGGCTGGAAACTGTTTAAGATAAAACTCCTCCAGTACACCCGCCAGGGATTTGAACCCTAAGGTAAGCGCCCACTGGGTCGGTACCGCACGGATTGAGACTTAGTTTGCTCAGCTGTTCTCGAGCCAAAAGGTGAGCTTCTCGTTTGCGTGCTCGAGGAAATACTGTTTGCGTTTCTGTTATTGATGGATTTGTTTCATGTTTATGATTGTGCTTTTATCAGTGATATTTCACCGTGCTATCTAAATATGGAAAGCGAGGAAGAATTTGTAGCTATTAGTCGCCTTTTAATTGAAAAGGAGAGAAGATTATTATTATTATTATTATTAGCACCGCGTCTTACTAACCGTTCGGGTTATACGCACTTACGCTAATGTGTAATGGTAGGGTGATTGTGAGATGAAATGGAGGACCTACAGTTTAACGTGGGATCCGAACCACGGTGGAGGCCTGGCATTCCTCACATTCACAAGATGTCGTGTCAGAGGTGAAGGAAGGGTTTGGTAATCAAATAAATATTTGCCGGGACTGAGGATTGAACCCCGGCTGCCAGCATAGAAGTCTGACACCTTACCCATGGACCGCCAGGTCACCAAGGAGAGAAGAAAATGTAGGAAACGACGATTCTGTGTTCCCAACATCCACAGGAAAATACTTTTGGAGAATATCACACATTATTTCCTGATATTTTTTAAATTGACAACAAACATTTCGGACCGCACTTGATTTTAATTCCCTCGCCCGGAATTTCTGTCAAATGGTGGAACGACGGAGAGTCCGTTACCGGTGGTACCGACGTAGTGGGTGCATCTTGGTAACAAATAATGCTACACATTAGTTGTACTTTCCCTTCCGTCCTTGTGGGCGTGCGGTAACGACCCAGTGGGCGCTTACCTTAACTTCCCTGTCACCAGCAAACCGGGCCAGACTAGCGTATTGTTTAGTCAACGTGGCTACCACCACGGGTACTACAAATATATCATCATAATTAATCATACACATTCAGAACTAATTAGAGAGACTTGGTCAAAGACTGAAAAATGATGTATATTTTTTTACTTATTCGATAAGTTTACTGTATTAAGCTATACACCAAAACACAAACAAGTTCAATAAAAACCGTGTATGAGAGTAAGAAAAAAGTATTTATTTTATTTTGTCTTAAATTAGAACAAATATATTTTTATCTTTCTACTTATTTCTCTCTCCATGACTAATTAAATTGACATTAAATGTTCCCTAATTTTATTTCTCATCTCCGGCACACTTCGGGAGTGATTAAATAGTTCCGGCTTCCTCGACACACGACATTCATTGTGAATGGGAGAAGTGGATAGAGAGAATTGAAGACAACGTAGAAAGGATGTGACATATGTTCCCGAAGTACAGCTGCATTGAAACGCACTTCATCAAGAAGGGATAATTTTATGTCCTCACCATGCACGAGCAGGGGTTCACTTTGTGTGTGTACTTCTCTCTCTCTCTCTCTTTGTCTCTCCACCCCCCTACCCCCATCTCTACAGGGTTCACTTTAATTACATCCATGACGAGCTTATACACTCCACCCTGTGTCCCCCTTTCCAACGTTACTCATTTCAGACACATATTGGATTCCGCGTGTCAATGGTGTACTAAAACTGAAAACGGTTACAACGCCAATTTCAAACCTCCCTTCCTTTTTTTTTTCCATCCCACTACCTTCCCTATACGTCGTAGTTTGTAAAAGACAAGGATAGTTCTGTTGTACTCGCACCTTGTTAAAATTTGGGGCGACATGGTTGTTTGACAGTCTGTCCGCCCGTCCCCTCCGAAACCCCACACCCATGAAAAAATTAATTAGCAAATGATGAATGTTATCGTGACACGAATGGTTCATCACTTTAGATTGAATTGAATTTTGTAATGAGAGAATGTGTGTGTGTGTGTGTGTACAACGGGAACACTATTTTGACAAATCAAAATATAGGTGTTCCTACAAAGAGAATATAATTTTTTGTCATAGGATACATGAAAACGCTTTAAACTCAAATTTTGTTGTGTTTTTAACTGTGTCCAACTCCTCCTCCAGGCTACTTGAATTTGACTACTATACAAATAGGATTAGGAAGGTATCATTTAGAAGAAATGTACTCGACAGCTGTGAATATGGTCAATGAAACGCAATTTAGAGGGGGAGGGGTGATCTTAAATATACCAGGCCGAGATTCTAACCCCAACCTCCCCGTCACCTACAGCCCCGACTAGAAGAACTTGACATTTAGTCCACATGCCCACCGATCCTGGTGATTATTTATTAATTTAATTAATACAAATACATATTCCTCCTCATTTATACCCCCTTTGATTAGAATCTTGTACACATGCTTTTTGATCAAAGTAAACAAATTGGATTGAATCGTGTCTTTTAAGTATGACCTAAAAGGAAATATTTCCAAACTGCGGTATTTCTTATAGAATTGTATATTTGGAAACATTATTATTACTATCATCACTATCATCATTATTATTATTATTGGGAGGTTTTACAATCACCAATATGTAAAGACACTGCCCTATACTCCCTTGTGAAACTACAGTGTGATGGGGTCAGTCAGGATAGGTTGAATGGATGGCCGACGATTAACACTATTGGGTTTATTAACATTAAAATGAATTAACATACAGTTGTTATAGTGACGTAGGTTAGGTCTACCAGTGATCCAGTCACCTGTTAGCTCGTCACATTTTATATTTAGGTCTAATGTCCACAACTTATCCAAAAAGGTGCCACACAAAAAACACTCACATGGCAAGAGCTTAAGACACTTCATGACACTTACTCACTCTTGGGCAACTGACCACAATCAACTGTGACTATCCAGTATATTAACCCTGTCGTAACCATTATCTTAAACATTACAATACTCATGGCGATCACAACACACTATCATTAACGGACTCATAGTAAATGACACGCTCTGATGACTGTCTAAAGCCAAGTGTCCAGAGATCTGCTCTAGGATAAACAAGCTAGTTTCTGCTAAGGTTAGAAGATTCCTCCGATGACGAAATAAAGCATCAATCGACGACGGGCTTCTATTCACTTCAAGAAATCACGTGATAGCTAAGACAGCGATTCCCACAGATCCATTGCTGTCTCAACTAGACTAACAGCAATCGGCTTGCGTGCCACTTTGACAGGAACTGGCTCCTATTTCAAAATCATGACCCTACCCTCACAAGCTTTATAACCAATTTATTTGATATAAGAACTGTAACACTTAGTGTGAATCGATCTTTAAAATTAGCAAAAATTACCTTTTAAATATAATTTTTAATTCATATTTTTCGTGATATAGGAACATGTTGATATCTATCTCCTAAATTTTGGCGTGGATTAAATATTGAAATAACAATCCCCTTATTAAGTAACGCCGAATTTCTGAACGCCTGCAACTTCTTTCATAGTTCTGTTAAGGGTCCTATAAAATTTAAGAGGCAGATGATAATAATAGAGAATTGTGCTTAATGGTGTTAGACTCGCCTCACTTATTGTTGCCATTGGCGGTAAATTTCGGGTTTGAACTATGGCTGAGTGAATTAAGGGTATTTTTTTCTACGTGTGATTTAGCACTTTGATTCTTTCATTCTCTTTCCATGCTCTTTTAAGATTAGGCGAACTTCTGATAAAAAAAAACTATGCTTTTAGATTAATCCCTTTAAGGCCCATTGGCTCAAACTTATTAATTAAATTAATAAAAGACGTGTTTGGAATCCATAGAGCGCAAGTACGCTTATAATAAACCACTCCTCTAACTAAAACATATGAAAAAAATTTTAAAAAATCTGATGTGTTACTAAATGAGAGTAAAGCTCTGGTTTCCAATTTAAATAGTATAAATCGAAGATTTTTTTTAATCAGCTTCGATTTATTCTTTGAAACTGTTTAATACTTCATATTAGATAGGACTTGAGAAGCTCAGGTGGACAGGCAGGGTTTCAAATGAAGTTCTAAAAGGAGTGGGTGAGAAGATAACCATTTTTGATGTGATTATTCGGCAAACGGGGTCAGACACATCCTTAGGAGAACCTTATCTTCTGCACGGCTTCATAGAAGTAAAGGTTGAGGGAAAGAGGCGCTTAAGAAGGAGGATTAAAATATTGTATAACTTGAAGGAAAGAAGAAAATTCTTGAAAAGCAAGAAGGAAGGATTGTCGGTCTTTCACTGACAAAAGGAATGGACCTGTTGTGAGACAGAACATTCAATAATAATATTAAGTTAGTAAAATGATTGAAGATTTGTCTGAACGAATATCATTTTACACCTAGTGGACTTATTATTTTATAGTCAATTTGTCATTTATTTGATTGAGTGGTTGCATAATTTATTGCTGTCCTAAAGCTCTCCCTATAGACTGCACTGACGATGACGGATTTAAAACCCCTGTTGCGTTCACTGAATGTTTTTTTCCATAAATAGTTTTCCATTCTTCCTCCATGAAAATTTTGGTACACTAGATGTAAATTCAACTTAATTCATCCATAATACATTATCGTTATTAGTACATATACATATAGCCCGAACGGGTAGTAAGACGCGAGGATAAAATTGCCATTTTTTGGTAACTTTTGACTTACTACCTGTCCAAGATATTTAAATATTTACACTAATGAGGTAGAGATTAATGAAGGTTTGATTTGAGGGAAATGTATTAGAATTTGTGTGGGGAAAGGGGAAAACCCTCTACGTTCTCAGTACACTTTGCCTTGATTTTAATCTCGGACTTTTGTGGGGAAAGAGAAGAAAGCCCTCTACGTTCTCAGTACACTTGACCTTGATTTTAATCTCAGACTTTTGTGTGGAAAGAGAAAAAAAACCTCTATGTTCCCAGTTCACTTGACCTTGATTTTAATCTTGAACTTTTGTGTGGAAAGATAAAAAAGCCTCTACGTTCTCAGTACACTTGACCTTGATTTTAATCTTGGACTTTTGTGTGGAAAGAGAAGAAAACCCTCTATGTGCCCAGTTCACTTGACCTTGATTTTAATCTCGGACTTTTGTGTGGAAAGAAGAAGAAAACCCTCTATGTGCCCAGTTCACTTGACCTTGATTTTAATCTCGGACTCCCCATTAACGGTGAGCACAACCAGACGTTTCTTGGTGCATCAAACAAATTTTATTTCTTTATTTTAAATGCGTTTATTTATTCTGGCAAAGATAGGGTTCTACACCTTGTCTTATACTTAATAAGTCTAAAAAAAAGGTAACTTAATTAATTAAAATAATAAAAAAATAAATCATAAACCTAAACATTAATAAAATGTTATACAAATCAACCCGACCCACAGTCGTTATTATCTGTTAAATTAGTATAAATTGTATCTTATTTATATACCATTGATTAATTTATAAACTTAATAAATCATTCATATCATAACATTTGTATAAATGTATTTGCTTAAAAACAATTAATTTTAGATAAACTATACACAGACAAATATCAAATTTTGCTTTCAAACAACTCATTTAAAACCTGTAAGCTAAATATACTATTTCATAAATGTAGAAAGTTCTTTTTACTTCATCATATCAAGAGAAAGTATTGTAATCGTTAAAAGTTTGCCCTCTAGATTATGTTGAATCTTTACGTTTTATGTGTGTTCAAGCCTAACAAATTTGATTTCACCATTCTCTATCTCCTCATGTCTATCTGACCTTCCCTGACAACAGATCTGAAACGGTTCGATAGAATTTCTTCAAACTTGATATTTAAATTTTTTACATGGCAATATCTCAAGGTTCTTTTTTTATTTTTTTATTTTGACCCTAGTGCTTAAATATTTAATAGTGATTTTTTTATTCCAAATTTTTCAAAAATTGCTTCAACGATTATGTTTAAAATGGATATCTAGGGAGTTTTTGACCTCCCAAATAACGCCGTATACTTGTTTTTTGTGTAAAAATTTGTTAAAGAATAGTTTACTGATGAGTGATTATCGAAATTCTTAATAACTTGAAATGGCTATAGCGATTACTCTAAAATTTATATCTGGCGTATGTTTGGCATGGCAAAAAAAAATTGTATATTTGCTTTTTGCAAAAAAATTCGCTTAAGGGAAGTTTATTGTGGAATTTTTTTAATTGACTGTTTTAATAAGTGTATGGTTTTGAAAATTTGGTTTAAAATGAGTATTTGTGAAAAATTACATTATATATAATTATGTCTTTATTTTTCTTAAGAAATCCATTTAATGGTTGTTTGTTGATTACTGATTTTCTAAATAATTTTAAATTTTGAAAGTGTCTTCAAATAATTGGTTCATAAATTTGTATTTGGAGACTATTTTAAATAATAGTAAATAATTTTTTCTGATTTTTTCCAAATAAATTAATTTAAGGGTACCTTATTTATGCCTAATTTTAGAATTTTTTTCGAAAATGGCCTTTAAATTGAGTTTGTAATAACGGTTGTATGGGAATATTTTTTTCATAATAAATAAATATATGTTTATCTCTAAAAATGTAAATATTTTGAGGTTAGTTTATAAATAGCTTATATTTGAAAATTTTGTTTCAAGATTTAATGCACCATGTGTAAAAGTATTTACGATTGTTTCATACTATTTATTTTGAATGCAGATATCGTATCCAAATCTCTTGTTTAATCAGGTAGCTCATTCCATGCCCGTGATGTCGCTAAAATGTTGGACTGGGATTTGTGAAAAGATAAACAGAGAACGCTAGTACGTGTATTAAGATGATGGTTTATTTCCCCATGAGCTGAGACTGGTTTACTGGTGCCAGTAGAAATCTAAGGGAACCAAACCCAATGCCCCTAGATCAGTATCCAGGATTACTGACTACTAGATATTGATCCTAGCTATAAAAAGTGACCGCTCCATCTTACATGACTTGACTTATGAATACTTATAAGTAGATCCAAATAGCTTTCCCTCTTATGAAAAGTGAACTGTATACAGACTCATCTTGTAGCTTTATTTTTAGTAATTTAATCTATAGATATGGTGTGTCTTGTCAAAGGTTACGAGCTATAGAAGGTTTCTGATAGGAAGGCCCATATCTGACAGCTACACATCTATTTTAATATGTCCATAAGTCAATTCAAGTGATCTACAGCTGTTACTTTTGATAGATGATAAAGAGACTGGATGTATTGTTCCATCTCTCTAATTAAATGCTGTAAAGCCCATCACCTAAGAGCAAGGAGTTGTTCCCAACCATCTGTGTGAGGGGGGGGGGGCAGATTAAGAACATGCATGTTTTTAAGTACTAGTGGAAGCATAAAGAGTGTGGCGTAGCTATATGGTGGTGTAGGTGGCAACATTCTGCAGGACCGCGACCAAAATAGGGACTATTTACCCAGTTTACCCAGGCCCTTCCACCCAAAAATAATTGGGTACAAAATGAAAGCGTTGTTTTGCAATAGCAAATTAATCAGGAGTAACTTTATTTTGTATAATTTGATACTCTACAAATAAGCTCTGCAAATATTTTTTCTGTAAAATCAATATTTAACAAGGTGGAAGTAAATTCAAAAAAGAAAAACTTGAAGGTAATTATAGACAATTTCACAGATATCAAGGCAATGATGAAAATAATTTTAGATACCGATGTTAGTTTAGCCTCTATAAGTGTTTATATTGATTATAATTTTGTTCATAATATTTATTAATATAGTCTTAATCAATTCAGATTAATTTTTTTATATTTCTAGTTTCCACTTTTCAGTAGCAATTTCAATTGACAAATGTAAACTTTTATAACGAAATGTATAAAGGAATTCCATTAATAAATAATAATGTAATTTATTATAATCTACAATTATTTTTTTTGGGAGGGAGGACACCTTTCTTTTCTTGGAAGGGGGCCCAACATGAAGGTTTTGGCACTGGCACATTGTCACCTCTTAATAAAAACACAAACGAGTGACCGGTGGCTGTTATATTGACTTTAGCTCTTAGTAGCCGATGATATTCACACGTTCATTACAAACTCTGCCTTAAACTTCTTCCTAAGAACCTAAAGGTTGGTTTGGTGTGATTTAGATCCATCCGGAGTTGGCCATGCACTCCTTCCTTTGGCTGGTTAGTATTGCATGCACCATCTGGTAGAAATCTATACTAGGGTAGTTCAGAAACTATGATTGGTTCCCACACTGAATTTCTATTAGTTAAAACGGGCCTACCAATATTTTCTGGGAAAAGTATTTTCACGTAACTTTCCGTGTTCTTTTACAAGACACAATTGACAGGGATCGATGACTTTACTTTCCCCCAGAAGGAAGTTGTGCTACGGGATAATCCGTTGACCTCGACTGGGTTTGAACCCATAAACATCGGTCCTGAGGCGAGAACTTTACCCCAAGATCACCAAGGTTGACTTGCCTTAATCAATGAGTGAAGAACGACCTTGTACACGGGACCACCCCTGGATGGCCCAGTGGTAATGACATTTGTGCACTAAGCTAAAGATTCCGGGTTCGATTCTCGTGTCAAGGTGTCATTTTTAAATGTAGGACTATTTTAATACTACTAAGGTTGATCTCCATAATTATAATCATTCATCTCCCAAGCTTTGCCTTTCATGTAATTATTCTTAATTGTATCGCGTTGTTTTTTCCCGTGTTTTTAATCGACTACAAATACAATATAACAGATATTTTTGTTATGACTGGTCACCAGTTCATTGAGGATGGGGCGCACACATATTTAAATAAACACTATTCTAAAAGTAATTAATTTAATAACAAAGAATATAATATACAAATATTTACTAAAGCTAATAGTTTGAACTTGGTAGCTATCTACGGTTAAAATACCCTAACACTAAAATATTCCGAGACCATACAGAGGTCCTATGTTTGACTACACCCACTGATGAGGTACCGGACACAAGCGAACTGTTACTCAGTCAGTTTGTCCCTGGATGAATTCCGCGTCATGAACCGGCCGTTCATCCGTACCTGGAACGTACACGTTCACTGATCACAATCCATTGTTGCATGACTAGGAATGTCATCGTAAGCTAGGTGGCCATCCTAAATACGCGATGATTCCTAGTTGAAACAATGTGTTTCTGTGTGTGCACATTCTTAATGTTGAGGATATCCTGTTAATACTGTTGGTAACCTTTCAGCTACCAACATATTTTAAAGAGTTGATGGGTTTTTTTTTCTATCTGTAGGTGAACATAGTTTATGTATCTGTGAGCTAGAACCAACTAAAGGTATATATTCAGGCAGCGGAATGTTGTCGAAGAAGTGGGTTAGGAGCACTGTATTGGGGTGATAAAGGGGGGTAAAAGAGGGGGCGTAAGTTCAGGGTTGCAAGTGTTTCAATCTTACCAGTGAGCCCCCTCCCTTCCCCCCTACGGTTTGACTTGATTAATATTCAAGTCTGATACGAAGAGGAGCATCGCATCAAGCGCCCACTGCCAACCCCCCCGTGCTCAACCCTTCCTGCGTATCCCAACCAAGTCACAGCCTTCCTGTTTTATTTTACCGTCGTTTCGTGTCGCCCGGCAATCTCTACGACTACTCTCTCGCACACGACGGAGGTTTTTATCGTTTGTAAACAACTTCTACAAGTGCTTGGGAAATGCGTCTTTCCCTCTGTTGTTTCTCCCTCTAATGTCTTTGTTTGAAATTTGGTTTAGGGCCTTCTACTTTTGTTTAAGGAGGTGTGAAGATCTAGGGGACTCAGGTTTGATACCAAGTGACACCTAAACCTGTTTATATTATAATTTGTGTCCACACTAGACCGGTTGCCCTGCTATTCAAATAATCAAATAAATAATTTTGGTAATATTAGTAGGGAGAAATATGTGAAATATTTATTTGCTTTCCTTATATAATTTAGATCAAATAAATAGTTTTTAATAAATGTTTAGTTTGGTTCAGGGTCTATTTTTTCTTATCGGGGTTTAGTTTTTAGCAATAGCTGAATTTTTATCAGTTCAAAGTTTCTTATCAGTGTTTTAAATCATTAATTTGGGTCTACAGTTTTTTAAAAGAAGTAGTTTTTGTTACGAATGATTTTCAATCATACATTTATGATAATACTAACACCACTATCCTAAAATAACAAATTGCTAGTATAAGATCTGATTTATTACAGGAGGTAATGAATAGAAAAAAAAATCACAATACTAAACATGACTACACATATACGTACCAGACTCTAGGGAAAACTCTCATCTTCTGCTGCTTTGAACTTGCCAGTGCATCACCCAAAAGACAAATTGACGACTTCAGACTAAAATTTACCTTTAACTATCGGCTAGTGTCAAAACCCGACTCAACCAGCTCGATTGGCTACTTCATTCAACCAATCACCCAAATCATCTCACTACTCACCCAAATTTGTATCAAAATCACCTTGCATCATGAAAGTAATATCAAGGCCACTCACCAAAATTGATAATAAATAATCAAAAATTGTATTATAAAATAAACTATTCGCCATATACCATCCACAAAACCTAAGAAATGAGAATTGCTTTCAACAACAAAAACAATATATATATATATTTGTATATAACTATACATGTATATATTATATATATGTAAGTTTATATATATATATATATATATATATATACACTTACAGTTGTTAATATACCGGTTTTTTCTCGACTCCGATTTTATATCCAGATTCTTATACTTAACCTCGATTTTTCAATTCTAGATTTCGATTCTTGAAGATTTCATATTACATTATTTCTTCAAGCATATAACTTCACATAAAAATATTTATCAAACTTCTTAGCACAGAAAAAACCTAAAAAATTTAAATATTAATAAAAATTATTCTTTTTTTTTATTAAAAAACTGAAAATGATCGATTTTATCAAATATAGAATTGTATTATTCATGATAAATAAAATAATTAGGAATTACAATATTAAGTATGTATTTTTACTCACAAATAAAGCCTCACTGAGTCAAACATTTGTTAGTAATTAAAAAAGGGACAGTAAATTATTGTCGAAAACACAAGTCTTTTAAATTCAACAAATCGGTCGCTAACTGAACCAAAATATATATCAAACAACGGTAAATGTATTTAATACAAGGGTTAATCGATTAATATTCATTATCAACAATGCCGTTTTTCATTGAGAGCTAAGAATCGAAATATCAAGAATCATGATATTAAGATCGATTTCAATTATTTCGATATCATTAATAATCTAGGATATCGAGATTTTGAAGAATTGAGTTTGGCATCCTTAATACTATATATATAACATTCCTTTATTTATGTATGTATATAGGTTTAAACGTATAACTCTTTCTTTGCTTTACACTTTAAACTGTTTCTAAATGACCAAATTAAATTTTCACTCGCCCATTAACAATTTCAAATTTTAACCACACCAGATATTATACGGTCTCTTGAAGATATAAATAATGATATAAATATACAACCGTCCATCTGTAGAGGATAAAATCATCCTAAATTAACCATTCAGTCTTATTTTATTATTTATAAATTTCAAGATAAGGTGACATCACATGAAAACATTGCAACGTCGCTGGGGTGTATAACCAAACAAATTTATTGTGTTGGGTGTACTCTATTCTTCAAGTCTGATAGCAGATCGTCAGGTGGGTTCAAAAAAAGTGAGAGCGGACATAGAACATAAAGATAAACGTTTCCCTCGGAGAAAAACGTGTACCAACGGCACCGGAAGAAAACTTCCCCTCCTTCCTACAAACTTACCTCGGGTGGAATGTTAACAAACTTTTCCACGTGGAATAAATCGTTCACTCACAAAAGAAACGACGTGTATTTTTTTTAGTTTTAATCTTCCAAGAAAAATACTGCCCTTTCCCTCTTTAAGTGTAATTTCTTTTTAATCTTCTTAGAATATTTCTTTCGTTGGTAAAAATATTTCTTAAATAACGAAGTCTTGTAGTTTAATTTTCATAGAGCTTTTGGAAGTAGAACTGAGTGTGTTGTTTAATGTTCATGGTAGTTCTTAATTAAAAAAATCAACTAAAAACATACAAATTAATACCACTGTAAGAACTCAAACGGATAAAAAATATTTTAAAATTAAATGATAATAAATGAAAAAATGAAGACAGGAAATTACTGTATCAAAAGAAAAATGTGCTTGTCAAAATAAAGCATATTATTTTTAAACATTGAATGAATTGTACTTAATTTAATTTTAAAAGAGTTAATAAATTTACAAGCAACGTAAACCAGACTGACCATTTCCCTTTTATAATAATATTTTTAATTTAATCAGACAGGTCTTACATAAAAACTTCCTCCGCCAAAGAATATTTGTTGAATTTAATAACTGAAACAGCCCAAATAAACAATCTTAGAACGATTGAATAATGGTAGTAGCACTCTATTGATGAAAGTGTATTTTCTAAACACTACTCTTTTCTCCTTTAATCCCCTATTTTCACTGAAGGCTTACAGCCTTTCATAATAAGTATAAAATAACGTTCACTGATTGCGAGCATAAAGGAGGTAAGTCACAACTCGAACTAAGTAAACCTACTTTTTTTTAGCACCACGTCATACTACCCGTTTGGGTTGTCCACCTATGTACTAATAACACTAATGGTTTAGGTCTATGACAGGTTAATTTAAGGGAATTCACCCGCATTTGCGTAGAGAGAGAGTTGAAAACCAATTAGGAAAACCCCCATCAGTGCATCCGAGCGGAATCGAACCCCAATATCCCGGTCTTCGGCAGTCTAGTCCAACACTATAGTAGCGCTTTAGACCACGCGGCCACTGAATCATGTTTAATCTTACTCATATCACTCACATTAAGTTTTAATTTTGTTTCATCTCCAAGATACAAAGTTATGTCTTGAAAATATAAGCATGAGTGTTTTGTTGAGTTTGAATTATTTTATTAATTATTCATACGTTCTACACTAGATCTACCTGCATCAGTGGGCACATCGACTAAGGCGTCAACCTTATTTTATCTGGATTTACAGGGAGGGGCAGGTTGGGTTTCAAATCCCCACTCAATATTATGCCGAGCGCAATGGGTTTCTTTTTTTGCCCCACGAAAATGATGGAAAATTTTCTCTACATTTTTACCCAATTAGTGTAAATATATGAATATCCAGGACGGATAGTAAGATGTAGTGCACAAAAAAAACCCTACCCACTCGCATCAGTGGACACGGGGACTAAATGTAAGCCTCATATAGTCCAGTCTGTTAGTGATGGATATGTTAAAAATTTTAATTCCTGGTGGATATACTAAGTTCTTTTAACAAAAATTTCTACCCACTCTTCTTCCACGCAAGTGTGGGCACATTTTATATAAAAATCGGCCTTCAGAGACATATCCCATTAGCTTGGTTAAAAATCGTAGGGTCTATATCCAATACACATATTTATAGGTGGGGTGAAAATAAACAAGAGTTTTGAACATCTTAAGTATTTGGGAAGGAAGAAAAAGGACACTTGCAGGGGTCGGCAAACTTTCGGAACCCCGATCGACATACAAATCTACCAAAGATCCGCGATCATCAATCATTTCTCTACTATACTTTGATTTTTTCTTTCATTTATACTTTTTATATTTATTACTTAAAATAAACCTTCCTCAAATACTTATGTTTCCACCCTTCAAGGAAAAAATCCAGAATAAATAAAATTTATATTTTCATATCAAACTATTTAATTTTATTATAAAATTAACAACTATTACTGGTAAAGTTTATTTTATTTACACTAAACTATTATTTGTACTAGTGTGTTTAAGAGTTTATGAGATTCAAAGGTCGACTTTAATAACAATGTGGCTTTCTTACGCGATTGACTGAACGTTACCATGAGAACGACCCATGCTTTAGTGGATTTATAACAACTGCATTAGATGGGAATAGAGTTGGTAATACCACAAGGATAAATCATTTATCAAAAATTACAATCAAAGCACCCAAACTGCAACCAAATATAACATGATTTATTTGTATATTGAAAAATGACACCTGAACACGGGAATTGAGCTCGGGACCCGTGTACAGGTGTCATTTGTCAATATATACGAATATGATACTTGGAGCAGCTTTACCCGTAATTTAGGATTATTTTGATCTTCCAGGCTTCCCGGCTCATGTATAAGTGATTGTATAAGTGTTTGATAGGTGACCTAGTGGTCTAGGGGTAAGGTGTCAGACTTCTGTGCTGGCGGCCGGGGTTCAATCCTCGGTCTCGGCACAAATTTATCTGATTACCAAAACCTTCCTTCACCCCTGACAAGACATCTTGTGAATGTGGGGAATGCCAGAACTCCACCGTGGTTCGGATTCCACGTTAAACTGTAGGTCCTCCATTTCATCTCACAATCACCCTACCATTACACATTAGCGTAAGTGCGTATAACCCGAGCGGGTAGTAAGACGTGATGCTAATAATAATAATATAAGTGTTTGCTTTCATTCTAGTAGTATTATGTAAAACCATCTTTCTTACAACTGGACAGAAGAGGGTGGTGAAGAGGTCAGGGCTTAAAGTCCAACCAGGAGTACTCTGATTGTTTTTTCCTTCTTGAATACCTACACTTTCCCGGTGAGAATATAGATACATTTTCTTGAAATTCTAACTTTATCGCATCCACTTTTAGGACTACATATTATGAGTCATCACTCTAGAAATAGATTGGACTAAATGATAATGGGAAAATAGATGTTTGATCCCCGGTCCTGTATATTGAGGGTAGTTTTTATCAAATGTATTGCCACTCTCTATCCACGAAAATGTGATTACATTTACTCTAAATTCAACCTTACTCATTCCTAACACACTAGCGTAATTAGTAAATAGGCTACCCCAACTGATATTAAGACAGGGTGGTAAAATATAATACCTTTATTATCACTGTCTCAGTAGCGTATTTTTTTTAGCACCAAGTCTTACTACCTGTTCAGGTTATATACATATGTACTAATCATGCTAATGAGCTATTAATGATAAAATTTGAAGTTAAGTGTGCTCACTTTTGCGTGGAGTAGAAGTGAAAAACCATTTTGAAAATCCCACTCTCAGTACACCCGACCAGGATTCGAGCCCCGGTCTCCTTACCTTCGGCAGTCTATTCCATCATGAGAGTGACGCCTTAGACCATTCGGCCCCCAAAGCAGGTTCTTTAACGTAATTAAAATTCTTATAAACCGAGAAAGTAATAAGACACGTTGAGTAAGAAAATAATTGAGAGCTACAAAGAGCTATGTTGAGAAAACAGTGAAATGGAGAATAAAGAGAAACTTTAAATTAAAATCATGATAATAAAAAAAAAACGAAAGAGCAGAGAGACATTCAAATGAAGTGTAAGATCTAGCATTAGGTTCAAACCCCTTTAAGTCATCCAGAGACTGGGCCCCAAGAAAGAGCGATATCTAGAAGTTTGTAAGCGGATTAAAGAAATGACGCATCTCACCTTTCCCTCGTTGGAAGGTAATCATTATCTCATTAATCTGTGATGACTGCTTGTGTTATCTCACTTCATTCCCTTCTACCACTTCCATTCTCTTTGGTGCCAGGCGTCTCTCATTACCTGCAGCTTACCTTCTACGAAGGGGTATCAACCTTCAATTATTAACTACCCAGTATCCACCTTCGGTACGTATGCTTCGCACACAGTAAATTATCTTTGCATCTATTAGTAGATCCTAATTTTCTCTAGACTTGTAAGAATGTAGACCATTATTTATATTTAGAAGGCCTATGGCTCCAAATAAAAACTATGCCTGGATGTGTACGTTTTTAACCAGGGTGGTGGGCCTGATTCTCTCAAAAATTTTGTTTAGAACTATTAGAGACGTTTAATTTCATTGAGGTATGAAAAGTTTTCTGAATTTTTGTCTGGAATTCATGTTACTGGGTTACGCTTAGAAAGAATAATAGTTTCTGATAAGTAATCAATTTTCGAGTGTTGTTAAATTAATCAACAGCGTAGTTAATATATTTCATTTATTTGAACATAAGCCTATTTAACATGCATTTTCTGAAGTTACTGAATGTATTATCAGCACATGAGTATTCCTATGAGCGAGAATGAAAGGGCCTACCAATTTTTCTGGGAAAGTTATTATCACATAACTTCCAGGGTTCTTTTACATGCCACAATCGACACGGGACCAATGGCTTCACTTCTCCTCCAAAGGAGGTTTTGCTACAGATTTTTATCACTCAAGAAAAATTCCGTCAACCACGGCTAGGTTTGAACCCACGAACATTGGGTCCTGATACGAGCACTTTACCTCAATACCACTGGGGCTGACTTCAGTTAATAGGGTCTATTGGTTAATGAACGGATTGTTTGTATTGAGGAAAGACCATGACAATACAAATAACATCTCCTTCAAGACCAGTGGTTAGTAACCTCCGACCCGCGGTTCTGATCCGGCCCACTGATTGGTTTTATCTGGCCTGCAAACGATTTAGCAAACACTATTGTTTTCATAATAATAGACTAATGACTAATTACCATATGAGATATATGGAAATGAGATTTTTTGCCCCATATTGACTTTCTTTCGACTCTTCGAAAAGAAATGGCTCTCCTCATTTTCCCATCAAAATTACTTTAAGGGTACTTTACACAAGCGAAAATGTCTAATTTTGATCATATCACAACTATTCCAAATAAGAAATAACTTATGTTTTTAAAGTTGTATTACTGTTAATAATAATCAAAATTTTTTTAGAAATATATTTTTATAAGACTGACAGTTTCTGAGCTATAAGCAAACATATTAAAATGCTTTTTTTTTTTTTTAACTTTGAAATGTAAATTGATGGTTATGATCTTTGGTGGATAAAGATATTCCTCTTTTTTCTAAATGTTTCCGTAACATTGTAGTTATTTCATTTTTCCTCTTTGGTGGGTTGTTTCTGTAACAATTTATATACCCGTTACACTGGTAGCATGCATAGTGTGAGGTGTTACTCTCGCTGTATACTAGATTGCCGATGGCGGGAAGATTAAGGTTCAAATCTCGGTCGGGTTCACCGAGGGTGTTTTTTCCAAAAGAGTTTTCATTCTCCCTCCACGCAAAAACTGGTACACTTCCTCTATATGTAGCCTTCCTCGTCCTTAAAACCGTTAGCGTTATTGTTACATACATAAGCTTAGTATACCCTGAACGGGTAGTAAGACGCTATCCAGGGTTGAGCTAATCCAAAGGTTCCAGGCTAGATTTCCATTTCCAGGTGTCATTATTCAATTAGGTTGAGTTCAAGTAGTATTTAAAACAAATCTAATATCTGATGTATGATCGCATGCTAATCATCGAAGTTTTATAATGTTGAGTTAAAATATATAAACGCCCTTAACAGCTGTGGGGTACCTTGCCCCTTGTTTTCTGTTACTATGCCACCCACTTTTCATCCCGTGTCCTCTGTACTTGACACCGATGTTCTTTCGTCCCAGGGAGAGCAGCTCATCTATAAAAACAAGTCACGTGATCCCTTCACCCTCCAACAAACAGTCAGGCCGCCTCTACCCCATTAAACCCCCATAAGCCTTCCTCGACCGTCAAGCCCTCTAAAAAGATCACAAAAGTCCAAACCGTAGCTTCACGAAAGCTACTAGATCGGAAAATTGATGATTCTTAAAAAAAAAAAAAATTAAAAAAATCTGACAAGATATATTTCAAGTGATACATTTATAACTTTATTTTAGATTATGAAGGTTTCAGTGGCCTAGAGGTAAGGAAGGTCGACTACTGGTTAGAGAGTCTCTTGTTTGATCCCAGGAATTGCCTTATTTAAATAAGTATTTTTGTATGATATCACAGATATTGCATTAGACTAGGAGTTAGGTGAGTAGAATCTTAATAAGAACTCCGTAGTCAGAATAGTATATGAAACTTACAAAAGCTTCTGGAATTATTTTCACATTTTTATATTCAAGGTCATCTGATCTGTAGCTGTAACTCTCAATGAAAAGTATCAATACCTTTAAAATAATAATAGTAATAATAATAATAGGCCTATCTATAGTAAATATTTATCGATACTGACCACAAAGATAAATTCTTATTTTTTATAAAATGCCCTTACTTCCAAGTTCTTATTATTTGTGTTTTGTCTTAGGTTGATAGAGTTAGCTGTAGGCTGATATAAGTAGAGTCTATATATTTAAAAAGTACAAGATAGAATATACATTTAAAGAGCTAAGTATATATATATATATAATATTGTATATATGTTTTGTTTTTTATGTCGTAGCTTAAAAGACAATAGTAGTTTATAAAAGATTGGCAAAAATTATTAGTTAACTTCTTTTAAAGACTATTAGGGATTTGGGAGTTTGTATTTCTTAAGTAAATCCATCGACCCTTACAGGATTCAAACCCACAAACATTAGTTCCTGAGGCGAGCACTTTGCCCAAAGACGACCGTAATCGACAAGTATTTGGTGTATTATTATATTTTATTCTAGGAGATTTTGGTTTAACTTCATGTTGGGAATAATTTCTGTGTTTTTGCGGTGCAAAAGCAAACGAGGCACGTGTTACTTGCTCCTCAGAATCTGGTTCCTGGGTCAATAAACCCACTGCTTTGCAACACCCGTAATTATAAGGTTAAATAGTCAAGGGGTCTAAGATTTAAAAAAAAGGAAAATACTTCAAATAAGTTTGGAATATTATATACATTCTCTCTTTTATTAAATATCCGTGTAAGTAATTATTTTGATTAGAAATATATTCATAGAGAGGGCTATAGATAAAAAGAGATAAATTAATAGAGACAAAAAATAATAATACTCAGCCAAAGAAATACTTTAGTACCATCATGTTAATTGTTTATTCGAATTTAATTTTTCAATTATTTAAAGTGAAATGTAATATTACCTTACTTAAGGGCTTTATTTTTGAAGTTTTTATGACAAAAAACATTTTGTCGAAAATAATTAAATTTTATTTTAGTATATCGTTTACTTTAAATTTCTACATAATGGTGATCTCAATAGTTCCTGAACATTTGCCATGAGCAACGCGGTATTTCATCAGAAACCAATTAAATGAAAATTATAAGTTCCGTTCAAATTCTGCAATGCCCGATACCAATATTCAAGATCTGTCGAGACAAATATGTGTAGTTGACCTCGGTGGTCTTGGGGTAAAGTGCTCGCCTCGGGGGTCCCGATGTTCGTGGGTTCAAACACAGCTGAGGTCGATGAATTTTTCTTGAGTGATATAAATCCATAGCTCAACTTACTTCAGTTTCATGTCGATTGTAGCATGTAAAAGAATCCTGGAAGGTATGCGAAGACACCTTTCTTGGCAAAATTGGTAGGTCCTTTCACTCTCGCTCTTAGAAACTCTCGTGTGCTGATATAATCAGTCGGTTCAAAAAGTGCACGTTAAATAACTAAAATAAATTACACTATGTTTATACAATTAATATAAACGCATCTACTGGAGCAATATTTCATTTATTTTATAAATTTTTTATTTTTTTTTGCCAAAATCAGAAAAGAAAATACGGCCCCTCATCTCGCGCCTATTTCTATCCCAACTTAAGCCCTTTTTTACTTTGATATCATATCTCCCTCTCCCCTTTCCTCGCTCTCTTTCACGTCACTTTCTATTTGTGCGATGACAAAAGGACTAAACGCACTAGTCTCTTGATGTTTTCATTTTGTTATACACTCCTTTACTTCTTCTGCTCACTCGCTCTTTTTTTCGTATTATCATCGCTTTTCTACTCTCATTTAATCAATTTCCTTTATTTGTATTTTTTTTATTTATATATCTATGGTTTGAAAAGAACGAGTAAGCAAGAAAGTAGCAACTCTTCCACCCGCTCCCCCATTTGATCCTAACAATCTGTAATCACCTCGATTTACACTTTATATATAAGAGAGAGAGAGAGAGGTTCTTCGTTATTATTGAATGGCTGATCTGTCTTCCTATTACCGAGAGTGGGGCAGACAAAGGATAAAGATGGTAAAGAAAAGTAATTTGTAAATATGTAATCGAACGGATAAAAACGCTATAAAAATTAAATGGCAAATCAATTCAATTGATTTATTCTTGATGCTCTTTGCTAACAAAAATTTTCCACATGCTATACTTATTTTTTTGTGACTAAGTGATAGCAACTTTATTTAAATTTAATATCTTATTAAAATAGACCTGCATTACTCAAAATAAATAGTTGGAAAACCGTATATTTTTCCATAAACCTAATATCCGCTCTGGTGGTCGCATGGTCTAAGGCGTCACTCTCACAATAGTCTATAATACTGATGACGGGGAGATTAGGGGCTCAAATTCTGATCTGGTGTACTGAGAGGTTTTCCTAAATTATTCTACACTCTCTTAATGAAAATGCGGGTACACATCTTCTAAATTTCACTTTTTTCATCCTTAGTTCATTAAAGTAATACAGAACAGTACCCGCGTCGGTGGCCGCGTGGTCTAACGCACTACTCTCAAAGTAGATTATACTTCCAATGACGTGGAGAGCAAAGTTCGAATCTCGGTCGGGTGGACTGGGGGTGGTTTTTCTAAAATGGTTTTCCACACTCCCCCCACATAAATGCAGGCACACCTTTAATATAACCTTTCTATTCCCTAAAACCACTAGCTTAAGTATTATATAAACGTAAAAACCGAGCGGGTAGTAGTACAAGGTGCTAAAAAAAAAGTACATAAAAGTACAACATTAATAGTTAGTAAAAAGTAATGCTCCAACAAAAACTTAATGACATACACTTGAGGTAATGGCTATGTTGTCCCTAAGGCACACTGAACTCACAATGATTGTGGTAGCCATTAGTAGATAGGTCGAGGCTCGAGTCCCAACTGTGGTCTCCACAGGTGTTTGGCCTGTGTAGTAATAACTGGTGGTGTTTATATCTTCTCTTTATGTTAATTGCCCACTATGGTGTCAGGCTTGTCTTGTGACCGGAAGGTCCGGTTTTTATATCCAAGTGGTGACCTGGCGGTCTAGGGGTAAGGTGTCAGACTTCTATGCTGGCGGCCGGGGTACAATCCTCGGTCCCAGCAAAGATTTATCTGATTACCAAACCCTTCCTTCACCTCTTACAAGATATCTTGTGAATGTGAGGAATGCCAGGCCTCCACCGTGGTTCGGATTCCACGTTAAACTGTAGGTCCTTCATTTCATCTCACAATCACCCTACCATTACACATTAGTGTAAGTGCGTATAACCCGAACGGGTAGTAGGACGCGGTGATAATAATAATAATAATAATAATAATAATAATATATATATCCAACCAGAAAATTTGAAGCGATTTTTATTTTAGTAATTTCCTACTCTTCTTCTACTCAAATAATGATACACTTCTATAAATTCTACTTTTATTGTCTCTAAACACTTATAGCGCAATTGCGGGCAGACCGTATGGTGCACATAAAACACAACACTATTTCTGGTGTATTTCCTCTAAAGTTCTTCCTCTTGGAAAAAAATAATCAACATGCATATATGTGCACGCGGATTAAATGTCAGACTCATCTAGTCTGGTTTTCCAATGAAGAAGAGGCTGGGGTTTGAAACCCGTCAGGACATACTGAGGGATTTTCTTCTTCTTATAAATGGCTTACCACTCTCTCTCTCCACGTTTTTGAGAATACATATTGTGCCTTCCCTATTTCATTAGCGCAATTAAATGTGAATTCCTAAACAAGGGGTATGACTTGGCTCAAAAAATTGTTTTAATGAAACTGTTCCTGAACGTATTTATTCAAATACGTTTAAACAATATTGCATTTATGATTTGCGAATTTCAAACTATTTGTTTGTTAGATATAGATTAGAGTCTCGATGGTTCGATTTGAACGGGACCTGGTCCATATTGATCTATCTAAAACTCGAACTACACGTAATAACCGGGTAAAATGTAAATTAATTAAATTAGTTGAAAATGACACCTGGACGCGGGACTTTGGGCTTAGAACGCGAATTCTCAACCACTGAGATACCCAGGATTGGTCCAATACTCAGGATCACTATTAATTCAAAGTTATTTTTAAGGCAAAGTCTGTGATGGACGTACATACATCGTCATCTATATATGAGCGATCAATTAATATCTTAGGCTATCCGATACCACAGCCATATGCGACTCGGCAGGGCTGTTATGCTACGCTTTTCCTGGATATATTAATAGTAGGGCATTGACGCGCTAAGTTTAAGGTCCTGGGTTCAATTCTTGTTTCATTTTTTAAATAATTTCTAGATTAATTTAATTTTAGTATCCTCCATACGGACATTTTTGTAATCGCAAAGATTTGCAACATGTATGTTAATGTATGTGGCTACATGATTTAAGTATTTCATTCTTTAATTATATTTCTTGAATTTCTGTTCCAACCTAATCTTCCCATCCAGCAAGCCATCTCAGGAGGAATCTGAAATTTTAAAAAATTATTCTGAGTTATCATTAATATTAAAGATCATTCTTATGCTAAAGGAAACTTGAAAGGTGCACCCATACATCGAATTGAACTGAGACTTGAACTTAAAAACTCTTCCGTACCCCTTGAATCTTGTTAATTTTTTAAGCACTTCGTCATACTACCCGTTTGGGTTATAGGTATTATATACTAATTAACTTAAGGATGCCACTGAGCAATGAGAGGCGTTGCAGACGCTTAGAAATCCCAGATTGTTTATGAAATGGTTTAATATTTTAAAATATCGTTTACACCAAAATATATATGAAAGCTATGACTAGTTAAAAAGTTTTAATTTATTAAAAAAAAAAATCTTTGATAGCTTACTTTACAACTTTATAAAACAACCCCACACTATCTTAAAATTTTCTGTTGTGACCCTATAAAAATATGACTTAATTTATAGCGGAAATCTAGATCTAGGTTTATAACCGTTTGCTAATCTCAGAAGTACAAATTTCTTCTTAAAGAGTCCTTGATTTGTTTTTTTAGTTTCAAGCTTAGCATTTAAACTTTTTAACTGGTCTGAAACCTGCCGATAATCTTAGCCTACATTTTGTTATAAAAGAAATGGGAAAATATCAAACAACTTCTTAAATAATGTGGAATTACAACACCATGTAGCACCTTTAATGTTAAGAATGAGGTTAGGTTGAATGTAGAGGAAGTGAATTCTAATATCTGTTGAGTTATAGTGAAAAAACAATACTCATTACACCCGACTGGAATTCGAACTCCTATGTCCCCGTTATTAGCCGTCAAGACTATTTAAAGAATGACGACTTAGACAATGCAGCCACCGAAGCAGGTATAAAGAGTTTTAGATGACTATTTACTAATATTGTTTTATCGCAATAAATGTATTAATCGATATTTATAAGATTTGTTTCTTTTTTTAATAATCTATTATGAAAAGGAATATTTGGACATGGATCTGAATATTAATCTTTCTACTACATTGTTTTAAATATTTGAATAAGAAGTATTATATGACCACACAGATAACACAGATTGGGGAAGATAATTTTTAGATTACTCAAAGCAACATATGATTTGACAGGTTTAATGAGCTCAAATATTTAAGAACTAATTTAACTAACAATAACGGTATCAGATTGGAAATAAGGAAAATAATAAAGTCGGGAAATGCGTTATATTATTCGGTTTGTAAGCTGTTGCCATCTCGCCTGCTGTTAAGAAATGTAAAAATCAGAATACACAAAAAAAATTACCTGTTATCTTTGGGTGTGAAACGCGGTATCTTGCCTTACATGCAAAAAAAAAAATACAGAATTTTCGAAAACAAAATGCTTAGGAAGGTATTTGCTCCAAAAGGAGATGATACCACTGGAGAGTGGGGGAGGTTACATAATTATGAATCATATACCCTGTACTTATCACAAGACATTGTTAGGATAATCAATTCTAGTATATTGCGCTGGGATGACGTGCAACACGAATGGAAGAATCTACAAAAAAAGGTTCAGGGTATTTCCCGGCAAACCCAATTGGAAGAGACCATTGGGAAGACAGAAGATAAATGGACCTTAACGAGATAGGGTGTAATACGGTGAACTGAATAGATTTAGATCAAGATAGAGATAAGTGGAATATTTGTGTAAATTTGGTGATTAACTTTAGCGTTTATAATGCCTTAGAGTAGGTAAATAATTATAAGTAATATTTTAGACTTGTGAATGTTAGTCTACTATTGGTTTGATATGAGAATATGAAGATTTTGAGACACACTGTATATAAAATACATGGCATGGCGTCACTGGGTTTGTCCACAGATATTTTTTTTTTAACTCATGTGAGGCCCCAAGACACAAAATGATAATAAACCTATCATACATCCGAACAAATCTTTTCCCGTTGGATGCACCCTCGTTTTACGCACAGATGAGTTTAATCCTGCGTTACACTTAATCTCTGGATATTGTCTCGTTCTTGCAAAGACTTCAAATATTCTCCCGTAATACTTCATATTGCTTCCCTGAGACGTAAACGCGATATAAGATGAAACCCTCTTTTTGTGCTGCCCATGTTTCCTAGCGTCCGAGTAATATCAAGGGATGCGTTCTCTAGTTCAAATGAGGGGTTGAAAACAAAAGTCAGTTAAGTGACACAGATACTTTCTTCAAGGAATGGTGATTAAGGTTCAAACAAAAACATCAACCAGCACAAATAAAATAAAAGGAAAAAAAAAAAACTTTAATCGCAGCAATAGTTGGTAAGAACACTTTTAGTACAATTTTCATATAAAGGTCCTTTAAGTTGGGATTTTGGGAACATAAGAAAAGGTTAGTGTTTTTGCAGTTTTTAGAGCATACATTTTTTATGTAAAAGTAAAACAAATATTTCTTCAGTACAAAAATAGAGTTTACATTTCTTCACATTCTTGAATATCTAACAAGAGTGTCCTGAAATTTAATTACATCTTTTTCTATTAATTTAAAAAGTTTCTCATTTAATGCCGCTTTGCTCACTAAGATATTCAATAGCTGTTGCTATAACCATAATATGAATAAAATTAAACTCTGTGTTTGTACTAGAGAAATATTAAATTTAATGGCTTTTTTTTTTGCTATAAAAACTGCAAAAACACTTACCTTTTCTCATTTACCCTTACATATCCACCTTAACTGACAGCTAGAAAAGCTACTTGATCTATTTTCACGTGTTCATATTTAAATTCATGTTAGTATATTCAGTTGTCACTTTTGGTAGATCAATACCTACCTATAAAATTACACTAACAATAAAGTTAAATGTTATAAATGTTGACAAACAAATATATATGTTTGTATTTTCTAAAATATTCTTCATATGAAAGTTGTACAGCACCAACAACCTAGTGTGTTTCTGTAATGTTGTAAAATATATGTCCTCCCTCATTCAGCGATGTGTTTTTAATGAATTAGTGTGGGGTCGGAAGCTGCAAGGAAAGTTCATAGAGGTTCATATAAAATTTATGAACAATATATATTTAAAGGGACTTTTTAGTATGGAATATAAATAGCCATCTCAAAATGGTGCTAGTAATATGATAACTCTCTTCACTCTTGTTTCCGAAGGACGTCGAGGAAGGGTAAATAATGTTCAAAAGTGGAGTGTGTGGGCCATTTTTTTATTACAATAGTAAACATTTATCCTATAATAGAATTCAAATAATAGCATAAATTATTTAATTTAAAACCATTTCTCGTAAGTCAACTAGATCAAGATAAGGATAGGTAGGGTCTCCAGAACCAGGGGTGTCAGGTGGGCTTAGCCCCTCTGTTTTATTTTAGGGTGTCTAGGACTCTCTTAAGCCTTCCTAAGTATTTTCCCACATATATTCAAAACGCGCGTATACAAATATTTAAAATTATCGTTTAACCAATAGACATTACGAATCTCATTATGGTTAATTGATATTTGTCGAGTAGTCTAATATACTAAAAAATATAAATATTTATCATAAGCACCGGTCACCATCGGTTTGGTAATTTTAAATAGTAATTTCGAGTCACGATATATAATTTTAGTCAAAGAGGACCAGAAACTTGCTCCGCCTTTCCCTTACACTCCCTAGGAGTTTGTTTCGAAAGACTTAATAAAGCTTTACACAATAATCTCCATGATAGGAGGAATGCCAGGTCTCCACCGTGGTTCGGATTCCACGTTAAACTGTAGGTCCTCCATTTCATGTCACAATCACCCCTACCATTACACATTAGCGTAGGTGCGTATAACCCGAATGGGTAGTAAGACGCGGTGCTAATAATAATCCATGATAGGCAGGTAGACTATATACTTTATTTCTATTAGATTGAGAAGGTCACATGAGAAGACTATCTGTGAGCTATAATTTCATGCAGGCTTATATTGCAAGGAATGTATTGTTATTATTGTCAAACGTGTTTATTAAATACGTATTTATGTGGGGTTCATATAAATTATATATATATATATATATATACAATATTGTTAACATAATATTACTTTTAAATATTTAATTGGATGTTCATTTTAAATAAAGTACTACAATATAATATGACTGTATTTTCTGTAGAAATTTGGAATTATTAAAGAAACTCCACCAGATAAGTTGTATTATTATTAGCACCGTGTCTTACTACACGTTCGGGTTGTACGCACGCTAATGTGTAATGTTAGGGTGATTGTGAGATGAAATGGAGGACCTACAGTTTAACGTGGAATCCGAACCACGGTGGATACCTGGCATTCCTCACATTCACAAGTTGGGATTAATACACGTCTTGTCAGAGGTGAAGGAAGGGTTTGGTAATCAAATAAATCAGTGCCGGTACCGAGGAATGAACACCGAGAGTGTGAGAAACATAACTTAAGTTCAGTGATTTTTCAATTTGTATAGAAAAATATTTGCGTGATCTAAAGAAAACGAATATTTCTCCAGTAGAAACGTTTTTAATTTTCTTCACTTGGTGACCTCAACAGTCCTTGAATATCTGTCAATGGTGTCTTAGAATTTACGACTTTTCCTCTTATTTTAAAAAGTTTGTCACCTAATGGTGCGATGCTCATGACAGATATTCATAAACTATTGATACCACGATGTGTATAAAACTAAACTCTAAGCTCTATGTTTCTCCTAGAGCAATATTTTATTTATTTTGTCCAAACAAATGTTTTGTTATAAAAACTGGAGAAACACTGCCCTTAGCTGACGTTACCTACACTACCACCTTAAAATAATTCTTTTTCTCTTTCAATACAAATAAATTCAGAAATGGTCCTGTATTTCAAATTCACGAAGGTAATAGAAACCAGCCACTATCTTGAAGTGCAAATCAATGCTGTGTTGTCATCCCATTCTTTTTCTATAAAAGTGACTGATGCACCATTGCGGGCAAGTGGGGAAACTTTTTGGGTGAAGTGAAGCATCTAAAAAAGAATAAGTCTTTTTTTTTCTTACCTCCTCGTCATCAAACTTTTCAATTTGCGGCTTCAGTCGGGGTGAATTAATTTTGCTCTCTTTACTTCTAAAAAAAACTCTTGAAAAAAAATCGCACTTTCTTCTTAGAAGAGAGGTTGAATAAAACAAAAAAATTTATATTTTGAATTCTTATGTTATTTTAAAGAAAGGATAAAGCTAACAGAATTTGGTACTAACATCTAAATCTGATTAATATGCCGTTTGGATAAATTGAAGAAAAAAAAGCTGTAACTACTACTAAGTTGTTTCATTAGTAAGCTCTCTTTGCCATTTGTAGATTATTATTCTGACATAAATACTCTGTTAGTAATTATTTATTTTACCAATTTTGCAAAGAATTGATAATTTTTTGATTTGATGAAAGTTCAAAGAAGTAATCTTGGATTTAAAATAAACAAAATACTAATTTAAAATATCAAGTTTAACATGTAATACTAACAAATCTTCTAAATTATTTCTTATTTTCACAAGAATATAACTTAAATATCAACATTAAATCGAGAATAATTATCAAATTTATATGAAATATCGATATTTGGACACTTCTTATTATATCGGAATGGATTCTTCAGGTGGGCCTACTTTAAAACCCTTGTTATTTAATATTCACTTAATTCATCCTGATTGTATTTGAGCTCAAACAGTATACCTTGGTGGCCTTGGGCTAAAGTGCTCGCTTCAAGATCCAGTGCTCGTGAGTTCCAACCCATCTAGAGTTGATGGTCTTTTCTTGAGCTATAAAAACCCGTATTACAACTTCGTTCGAAGGGGAGGTAAAGTGGTGGCCCCACGTTGATTGTGACATGTAAAATAACCCTGAGAGTTATGTGAAAATACCCTTTCAAGCTCGCTCATAGAAATTATCATGTGCTGTTATAATCAGTCGGTTCAGAAATTGCATTTAAAATGCCTCCAAATAAATAGAAATAAACTATATCATTATTACACACTTTGGTTGACAAATTTCATCAGTAACTAAATCAAACACGTACACATCTATAAGCCACTCTTATTCAGAAAATGATTTATTAAAAAATATATATTTAATTTTTTATATAGTCGTTACAAACAGGTTTCGCGCAGAGATGAATTCTGGGTTAGTAAAAATCCAATATTCAAACTCAATGCACTTAAGTCACATATATTTTTCTCTAAGTAGTGTCTAGTAGTGTTTGACCCGATCATCCTTATACTAATAATAGTAGCCTAAAGTACCCAGATCTACCCCGAAGAAATAGCTTAACTTTTAAGGTATAAATAGTAAAAAGGGCAACAAAAAATATCAATTTACAATAAGGTTAATCAAAACGGGTAAAAAGTGTAAAAAGAAATTAAAAGGTTAAAAAGGGTAAAAAGGTCAACAAGGAAAAAATACGATTTTAGGATAAAAAAAAGAGCAAAAAGAGTATAAAGTAAGTATAATCAATTTTTCCAGCATTATTTACCGATTATATTACACTCTTTAC
>CABFOV010000079.1:79436-126479 GCA_902141375.1 Timema poppense
TTTTTTTTCTTTTTTTAATAATTTCACTCTTTAATCACATTGTGCCCTTTTTATCATTTTGCCTTTCTATCCCTTTCCTCCCTTTTATACTTTTGTCCATTTTGCTATTTTTATCCTTTATATCCCAGTTACTTACGCTTTTGATTTTTTGAAATGGGTTTGATTTATTTCCTACACCTTTTTACAGCTTTTCCCAAGATAAATATTTTACGATAAATTGATTAACATGGTCAAAAAGGTTAAAGATTATATCTAATCAAAGATTTATTTAAAAAAAAGGTAGATAGTTAGGGTAAAAAGGATTAAAAGGATAATAAGTAAGAGCATAAAATAAATCTAATAAAAATAAAAAGATTATAAAGGCTAAAAGAGGTCAAAACCATACAGAAAAGTATTATTATTATTATTATTATTATTATTATCACCACGTATTACTATCCGTTCGGGCTATACGTATACAGAAAAAAAAGTAGAGTAAAATTCTTTGAAATAATTCTTAGTTGTATTAATAATTTGGCACCACCTGGAAGCGAACGATAGTCCTTCTGATATCTGTGGCTTGGTGTTAAAAGGTTCAATGTCAAAAATACTTAATTTTTTAAGGAGAGGCTTTTAAAGATTTTGCTATCTCTTCTAATGATAATTTCTTCTAAAATTATTTTTCAATAAAATTAAAGCTTTTGTGGCTTAAGATCCATCAAGCACACATATAAATAATACACATTTTAGTTTCAAGGTCATTCAGGACTTAAAGTTAGACATGACATTGGTCCTTGCTGCATAAAGGAATATAAAGAAATCAATACATTACCAAGTAGTCTATCTTTGTAACTACTCAGCCTCGGAAACTTTTTTGTTTAAATTAGATTAGAGTCATCTCTTGACCCTTCCTAGCTTCGATCTCATGACTCACAATCGGTCGCATCTCAATCGGGCTGGATACCAATCAATCCCAACAGTTGAGTTCTTATCTGCATGCTTGCTGCCTTGCCACCGGGACTATCTGAGCATGCGCGGTATTGTACTATTGTCACGCGCGTGTCTATGCACCATTTGAGCCGCGATGGCCTGTGTCCCATGACGTCACTCTGTTGAGGTCGAAACAAACGTTCTCCTACAGCTTATCTTATTCATTGGTGCGTCTACCAGGTGCGTGTGCCGTCTAATGCTCTAATATTGGAACCTATTGGAATATTTAGTGGGTTATTATTGATTTTAGTAACCCTAGCTCTCAAAGCTAGGATGTTTTATACACTTGCCCTTTATTCATACCCTAAAGGGCAAGATCAAGTTCATGCGCGATGAAGGGGCGATTGAGGTTCGAATCTTGGGCGAATGTACTGAGGGTGGTTTTTTCCAAAATGGTTCTACAATCCACGCAAATAAGGGTACACGTCCTATAAATTTAACCTTCCTTATCCTAAAATTACTAGCGTAATTAGTACATAAGAATATAACCCGAACAGGTAGTAAGAGGCGCTGTTAAAAAAAACATTTTTTTTTCTAAAATTGCAAGTTTTCAGAAACTTTTTTTTTCCACAAGTGAGTTTTGGTAAAACATTTATTTAAAGCAAGATAGTTTTGCCAAACTGCAATAAATCTTAAATATTAATTGAATAGTATCAAATTAATCTATGCAAAATCTAATTTCTCTTGAAGAAAGTTGATTAAATAAAATATATGAAGGAATATGAAACTAAATTTTAAAATTTAGGGAGAAAGCTTGTTTTGGTAAAAAGACTCCTCAAATATTTCACTTACTTTAGACAATTCCCTCTTTCATTCCCTCTTTCATTCCTTATTTTGTGTGTGTGTGTGTATTGTCAAGATGTTGCTCTCTAGGACAATAGACGTTGCACTGAACGAAGAGAGGAAGAAATAAAGAGTACAAGAAGAGATGAAGAGTATACCAGCAAGGCCATGAGCTGGAAAAGATGCAGTGGATCAGTTGTGCGGAAATTGGCCTCTTAAAAGTCCGGCTGGATGCTTCTTTTCTTGTAGTGCCTTTCCACTTTCTTGAGTCAGATGCCTCAACTGAGCGTGGAAAGGAGCTCTGGGGTTTCATCTTCCCTTGGTCGTTCGAGAAAAAGATTAACTCGGCAATTTTTTTTTATAACAGGGTGTTGGACAAATCGTGAACCACATGATGAATCAATCTATCGATTGGGCTCGAGAAATTTACAAACTTTTTGTAGGCAAACAGTTTTTTTTTAGTCACTAACTAAAGTATAAAATTAATGTATCCTATGTTATGGTTTTTGCCTCTTGTTATTATACCACCCATCCAATATACCACCATTTAATTACACTAATGAGATAGGAATATTAAATTATAGTTTAGATAAATTGTACCCGCGTTTGCGTGTAGAGAGGAGTAAGCCATTTAAGAAACCCAAACTTAATACACCCACCCGGTATTTGAGGTCAGATCTTGTTGTTACTAATAAAAAAATAGACCAGATTGACGTTTAGTTCACGTGCTACCTTAGGTTGAATAGAAACTAATAGATTTCCAATATTTACATTTATTTGTATATGTTTCGAAAATGGTTAGATAAATTGCGCGTACTTTCCCCACGTAATTGAAAGTAGGCTGTAAAATATTATATAAAATAGAAAAACTATATAAATCAAACCAATTAACATATAAACTTTCCGCTGACATTTATCACTCCAAGCTGAAACTAAAGATCAGCAACATTATAGTACTCTTTTAGCATTACTGGGAATTACCCAAATGCTATAAGTCTCCTTTTATTATGTATAATTTATTCTTCCTTAAACCTTCAAAACACATTAAACAGTTTACGAGAAACTAGGGAGTATAAACTCACTAGATATATTATGTTAAAAATATAAGATGAAAGAGTGACAAAATAAATATATGATCGGGCATCTCTTGAAAGATATAATAGGGTTGCCCCCTGTTCTATTGCACTGTGTTATTGTATCTATATCATAATCAGAGCCTAGACATTTTAAACACTTTAACTGGTAAATAAAACTTTATTTTATTTAACAAAATAAAATAATATAGTGTGTCTAAAAATTAACGTTTTTTTATATCGTTCTGAATAATTTCTAGTTGCCAGTGGTGACCATATTTTTTTATTCTCAAATGTGATTACATGTATTCAAATAAATTAACTTCATTGTATGAATCGAAATAAAATCCTCAGCGGTATTGAATGGAAACGACCATTTCTAAACGTATCCTTTATTTCAATACACACCGAAAGTATTAGTATTGAGTAGAAAAATAAATTAATTTGCGTGACCTAAATTAATGTATAGTATATTTTCAAGTAAAAATCAAAAAATGCTATTTTTAAATACTTTATTCTAGTAGTTCTTAAACTATAAAAATATAAACAAAAGTACCGGCACTAACAAACATCAAATCTGAGACAAAACTTATCAATTAATTAGTGAACACTAAATATAACTACTTTTTATTTCACCTATATCGATGGACACGGAGTGAAAATGTTAAGAACAATTTGTTTGATTTAACAGTGATGGGGAAGTTGGATTTCGAACCTAAGCCGAGTATACTGATATCGCTATTCGCTAAATGGTTTTCTACTTTCTCTTTGCTTAAATGCGAGTACTTTTTCTCTAAATCCTACCTTCCTCATCCATATCTCCACTTTTTTTTTTAATTTACCACGACTTACTACCCGTTCTGACTATCCGTGTATATACACTAATGGATTAGGGTTGCGTGAAGGTGGGGGAGTGTGAAACCATGTAGGAAAGTTACCTTAGTTCGTTTAGTCGGGATTTTAACCCTGACCTCCTCCTAGCTGACAAACTAGAGCAGACAATATTGTCGCCCACCGATGCGGGTCCGCTTAAAGTGTTCATCACCCCATCTTACTACACAGTCACTAATTACGCTAGTGAGCTATGGATGAGAGTATAAATTTAGAGGAAGTATACCTACATTTGCGTGCAGGAAGAGTGTAAAATCACTTTGGAAAACCAAACTTAGTACACACGACCAGAATCCAAACCTCGAGCTCCCTGTCATCGACAGTCTAGTCTAAAACGAGAGTGACGCCTTAGACCATGCTGCCACTGAAGCAAATTGTTTAAAGTTAAACTAAGGAATGTTTAAATATTTTGATTGTGTTTAAAAATTAAGAGTACATGGGTAATTCCATTATAAGGACCCAAATAAAAACAACACTTTTTTTAAGTTACCAATAATTTAAATATGTCAAAACCTCTTTTAACCATATTACAAAGTGTACTATGAAGATATCATGATTGTATAATATTAACTCAATGTTAGTTAAAATTGGACTTTCCCCATTTCCCCCTGTACTCCTCAAATTAATCATATGCTCAATATCCCCTCTGATAATTTTTTTTTAATCTTAAGCATGCTCTCGACGCTAACGCACTTGGCTGACGAAGTAACACGAATACCTACCCCTGTTTCTTGAGAACCCTGAATAGAAGTGCAGGTCACAATGACGTGCTCCATTCATCTCCATCAGTCACCCACCATGAAATCCATTAACTGTATCGCGAGATAGCTCTGACTATGGCACCTGCACGCAAACACTTGACACGCCACCCTGAAAACAATACAGTGTTTAACCCAAGAGGTAGAAATCTAATTTCTTGAACCTGCATTTGTAGCCTTACGCGTCAGGTTCACCATATAATGGATTGCTACTAGGATCTTGAGATGTTTCAATATATATGTTATTACACCCGCATCTGTGATCTTACGCGTCAGGTTCACCATATAATGGATTGCTACGAGGAATCTCGAGATGTTTCAATATATATGTTATTACACCTGCATCTGTTGTCTAACGCGTCGGGCTTACAATGGAATGGATTGCTACTAGGATTTCAAGATGATTCCATATCTATTTTATTACACCCGCATCTGTGATCTGACGCGTCAGGCTCGTAATAAACTGAGTATTGAATAGAGCTCTAATTTCAGTTTGGTGCACTAGGGGTGATTTTGCCACATGATTTATCGATGGGGACTTCCACATTCTCCTCCTAACTTTAATTAAAATGTGGTTTCTCTAAAATAGCCAATATCTTCTCTATCCACTAAATTAAAACCTTACTATCCGGTTTGTAAAATGTATTGATTTAAAAAATTACCGAAAATACAAGATTATTGTTTTGTAATTTTACGGTAATTTTATTAATCTTTATAAATTTATAGCTTATACCCAACCAACGATCATTAAATTAGAGAAAAGGATAGCTATACTTATAAGGAACATAATAACTACACTAATTAAACTAATTAAACCAGACAGCAGATCTAAAATATATAAAAGCAAAGTAATTTAATAAAGCAAAGCTTGCGACGAAGGACAAAACCTCGTTTACGATATACACGAAAATGATAAATAAATCCATTTTATATTCTAACACCCACATCCTATCCTATTCTAGATCTAACCACGATTATACCATAGCGTGGATATTCGGTATCTCGTCGAAACCCATCGTTGGCTGGGATGGGAGTCTTTTTTCCCCGGTCTTCCTCAGGACGAGTTGGCGTGTCAAGCCTAAATGGAAAAATAATTATCTTGTTAAAATACTGATAAACATCAAATCTGAGTGCCTAGGTTGGGATTTAGGTGGATGGGGAATTGAAATGACGGTCTCAAGGTTCAATCAGCGTCGACTGCAAGCGCCCATTAACAGTTCAAATTCATGTAGTCAAGCAACGTCATGGTTTGGCTGGCTGCACCTCTACACTCGCTGTCTACCTCGAGCAGGCTCAGCGTTCCCAAACCTCGGGGGCCGCTCGAATTGTCACTATATGTCGGTGACCTGGTGGTCTAGAGGTAAGGTGTCAGACTTCTGTGCTGGCGGCCGGGGTTCAATCCTCGGTCCCGGCAAAGATTTATCTTGTAAATGTGGGGAATGCCAGGCCTTCACCGTGGTTCGAATTCCACGTTAAACTGTAGGTCCTCCATTTTATCTCGCAATCACCCTACCATTACACATTAGCGTAAGTGCGTATAACCCGAACGGGTAGAAAGACGCGGTGCTAATAATAATAATAATATTAATAACTGTCACTATGGCAACGACGGATGGTTGAGCGACGCCTGTCCTTCATGTGGTGAATGCCGTTTAGCTTGTTAAAAGAAATAGACCATATTATGAGTAAAGAAAATGATGATGAAATATAGTTATGAGGGGGTGAACTGTATATTATCTGAAGGGATAGAGTTAGCTGGTGTTTGGTGATCTGTGTCATAACAATGCTACATTTTATATTATGATAATTTTATACAACCCAGCCGAGGGATTTTTTCTGAACAATTAAATCCGTTGCCCAGTTTACTTGAGCTTGGCAATAAAGCCATTGCTCCTATGTTAATTGTGGTATGCAAAAGAACCTTGTAAGGTATGTGAAAGTACCTTTCTGGCAAAATTGGTAGATACTTTTGAACTTGCTTGTAGAAATTCAGCGTGGAAGGCAACGGGGGAGCACCACATTTACTAAACTTCCATAGAACATGCTTTAAACTTAAAATTTAAACTTTTTAACTCGTCAGAATGTTCGCGTGTATTTTGTTAAAAACAATAATAAAAATATCAAAACCACTTCATGAATAATCCGGGATTTCTAAACGTCTGCAACTCTTCTCACTGCTCACACATGTAGCACCCTTGGACAATAATGTAAAGATTGACAAATGTGATGTAAGATATATTTAAAATAGTAAGTTGGAAAATTGTTTGAAATAATTTAGTAGTTAAAATATTAAATACAATTAAAATAAAATACAACTTTTTTAAAAAATAAGCATAAATACAACCGTTAGATCATCATCATCATCATCATCATCATCATGAACAGCTTCCAGCCACTGGCTGAGTCTGTTTGGAACACAAGCCTCTCCATCGCCTCCTTTCCTCCTACCACCTCTCTACCTCCACCTTGGCCCAGTCCTCTCCTCTCTCCTCCACACTCCTCCTTATTCGTTTCAGCCATCTGTTCATTAGTCTTCCTCTCTGACTTCTACCCCCACCCCCATATCCAACATCCTCTTGGGCATCCTTTCCTCTTTATTCTTCTAAATGGCCATAACACCTCAGTCGTGCCTTCTCTACCCTGTGCTGGACTGGTTCTTCCTTTACTATTTCTCTTAGATTTCACATCATGTCAAATTTTGTCACGCCGATCCTGCTTTTAATAAATCTCATTTTCTTCAGCTGCATTCTGCTTCTACCCTGTTCTTTCATTACCCAGGTTTCTCTGGAGTACGTCAATATTGGTCGGTAATAGGCAATGTAGATCACTCCCTTGCATTTTCTGGCATATCTCCGCTCCAAATCGAAGCATGGACAATAGTAAGTTGATGTTTGAAAATTTAAGCTAAAAAATCAAGATATTTTAAATTATAAAATATTCAGTCCAAATAAAAAATAATTTAAATAAAGATGATATATATTTGAGAAAAAATAAATGTAGTTTTAGTGAATCATATAAAAAATATATGAATCATTAAAAAATTGTCAAGGAGAAATTTTATGCTACAACCAGTCTAAATAATTTTTATAGGCCATGCGATTTAATTAATATGAGAAAATGTAAAATATGAGTATTTGAAGATTACACTTAAAAGTTATAATTGAATAAGCTAATATTGTACTTGACATAAAACAAAGCTAAAAGTGTAGTCAATTAACAAGGCGTCCCTCTTGTGCTAGACTGGACTGCTGATGATAAGGAGATCGGGATTCGAATCTTAGTTTATTATAGTGAGAGTGTTTTTTTCCTAAATGGTTTCTCACTCTCTTTACATGAAAATTCGAGTATATCACCTCTAAAATTATTCCTTCCTTATTCTTACCCCATTAGAGTAATTTATCATATATGAATTTAATCTGAACAGTTAGTATAACACTGTTATTAAAGAAATAGGAGGTATTTAATATTTAAGTATTTCATTTTAATCTTTAATAATTTAAGTCCCTTGATCCTTTAGAGCTAAGGTGGCTTTTTGAGGAACCCCTAGTAGGATTTTGACAAGTATAGCACATTAACTAGTCAATCCTTACCCTATTGTCTGATTATTCTTGAATGTTCTCATAAATTATATTTTTATGATTTTATAAATCACAAATTTATTTTTAAGTCGTATCTTATATCCATTTGAATAAACCTTAGTGATAAACGTAAAAAAAACACTTTATAAAGTATCTTACTGTTCTATAGGTATCATATAGTAATGTATAATCATGTCAGCCTAAGAGCCCGTCTCACCCCTCGGATAGTGTAACCTAGGTAGGGGATAAAGCTCGGCTCAGGTGTCGCATTGTAGTTTCCATTAGAGTATGATGAGTTAAGTGTTCCTGGTTCAATTCTCCTTGTGGTCGAAAATATATCATTGGTGGATGGTATGTTTCCCCCCCTTTCACTGTGATAAATTGGGGGATGTGTCTGTTCTAGATTCAAGTTATTTTAAAGTCACGTAATATTATATTCAGCTGGTTTAGAAAGTTCACAATAATTATCTCAAACCTATACATTTAGAATAAAATTGAATTGAGATAATTGAAACGATTTTAAGGAGCCATATATGTATTACGTAATGCACTTGAGGAGGAGGGGGGGGGCATCGTTGCGTTACGCTGCCTGATATTGGTGATGGGAGGGTTCAGGCTAGCGTAATGTAACCAAGCTTTAGTTTATAAAACAAACAATGTCAATTAACAATTTATTTGAATTTATCAAATTAAATTAAATAAAATAGGTAGGCTCCTAAAAATTATTTCATTTAGTTTTTATGTACATTTTTTCAAGTATTAAGATTTTCACACTTTTAAAATCGGGTTTTTTGTAAATACAAATAAAGCTTTTTGATTAGAAATTGCATTCTTTATTCATAGTCATATTTATTTTAGACTTAAGAGATATGACGTGAAAATAACTAGTCTACTAAAAGTAAAAAAAATAAAACAGTCGATTTGAAAATGACATGAGGAAAAGGTGTTTTTTTTAATATTTGAAATTGGAATCGTTACGTAACTTAACGGGGCGAGGGGGTTTGCCAAAGCGTTATGGAGCGTGATATGGAGTAAAGGAGGGTTAAAAATAGGCATAAAACTGCGTTACGTATACATGTATGGCGCCTAACATACTCGTATTTAAATAATACAACAAAAATGAAATTTAAGTAACTAGGGATTTACGAGTACTCTAAAATTTGAGTTCGAATAGAGTTCTAGCAGCTGCTCGTTCTCGACAAGAAGATTTATATAAAACTTGAAAAATTTTATATTCAGAATCCTCAATTTTTTTCCAGATTTTTCCAAATATTGTTAGTTTAATTCAATTTTCTTAAGAAATTATTACACATTAAATAGAGATTTTTTTTATAACATGAAAAGAAATAAGAGTTACATTTATTATATTTAATATATTTTAAAATGCCAATTCGTGTGATAATTTTTAACATAAAAAATAAATTATAAAAAAATATGTTTATACTTACAGTTTAATCATGAAATTAATACAAAAATTCAATTCTATATTACTTTCACTCGCAAAAAAAAAAATCATTCAATCTCTACTTGAAGTGAAAAATATCTATGCTGACCCCTAATAAAATTATAAAAATAGAAAAAAAAAAATATATATGTCTATCTCGTTGTTTTCAAATGAAGAACAAATAAAATTATAAAAATGGAAAAAAAAAATATATATATGTCTATCTCGTTGTTTTCAAATGAAGAACGAAGAAAAGCATATCTAAATGCGATTTTAGGTTTGGACTTAATCGTCTATTAATTGACTATATTGGTTAATTGGCCGTGAGCTAGGCTCTTGAACCATTCAAAATTTGTTTTTGAACAGATCAATGCAAGGATATGATAGCTTTGTGTCAATCTCTGTACAGCGGTGCTTCATTCTGACACTTAGAGTTCCCTCACTGGCACTTATCACAGCAGTGCAGCTTTCAGCTACCTTTATCTAATAGGAGAACGCATCGAATGGGTTTGCATGACGCTAAACTTCAGTAGGGCATATGGGAGGAGTCGTGTGGTTCCATATTGAGAGTTACCAGGGTACACAAACTATAGCTCTCTGCTTCTTGATCAACGAAACTATTATAAACCAGAGTTGCCACGGATTTGGAAAACTGGAAGGGCTAGGAAATCACAGGGAATTTTTTTCCATAATCTAGTATAAATACTGGAATATTTGATAATTTGGGACATTTAACTTTTTTTTACATGTATTTTGGTTCCCAACCTGTGGCCTGATTCAGTTGGGATATCTTACTTACAGCCAAAATTAGGAAATCTTTGGATAGATGAAAAAGTGTATTGAAGAACTAAGCACGCCGATAACATGTCTTCATTATCCACTAAACAAGGATTGTGAAGCGAATGAAGGTATATCCCCCCATCAATACTTAAAAAGGATTGTGAAGCGAATGAAGGTATAGCCCCCCATCAATACTTAAAAAGGATTGTGAAGCGAATGAAGGTATAGCCCCCCATCAATACTTAAAAAGGATTGTGAAGCGAATGAAGGTATATCTCCCCATCAATACTTAAAAAGGATTGTGAAGCGAATGAAGGTATATCTCCCCATCAATACTTAAAAAGGATTGTGAAGCGAATGAAGGTATATCTCCCCATCAATACTTAAAAAGGATTGTGAAGCGAATGAAGGTATATCTCCCCATCAATACTTAAAAAGGATTGTGAAGCGAATGAAGGTATATCTCCCCATCAATACTTAAAAAGGATTGTGAAGCGAATGAAGGTATATCTCCCCATCAATACTTAAAAAGGATTGTGAAGCGAATGAAGGTATATCTCCCCATCAATACTTAAAAAGGATTGTGAAGCGAATGAAGGTATATCTCCCCATCAATACTTAAAAAGGATTGTGAAGCGAATGAAGGTATATCTCCCCATCAATACTTAAAAAGGATTGTGAAGCGAATGAAGGTATATCTCCCCATCAATACTTAAAAAGGATTGTGAAGCGAATGAAGGTATATCTCCCCATCAATACTTAAAAAGGATTGTGAAGCGAATGAAGGTATATCCCCCCATCAATACTTAAAAAGGATTGTGAAGCGAATGAAGGTATATCCCCCCATCAATACTTAAAAANCCTGCTGGAAAACTTGCAAAACACAAGGAATCTGTTAGTAAGAAAAAGTGACAACGCTTATAGATTTAAGGCCAAAGAATATACAATCCTATGAGAGCTTTCATTCAACCCAAAATGGTGGACAGGTGGACTAAATAAAGAGCTTTTATAGCATTGTTTGCCGGTAACCGGGTGGTCGTGATTCGAATCTTGGTTGGGTGTACTGAAGGTGTTTTTACCAAAATGGTTTTCCATTCTCCCTCCATCATGCAAATGGGGGTACACTTCCTCTAAATATAACCTTGTTGATTCCAAAAACCACTAGCATAATTTGTACATAAGTTTATAAACCATACGGATACTAAGACGCGGTGCTACAAAAAAGATAAAGAACATTCAGTTTTCCTTTTGACAGCAGTATTAAATGTTTGGTTGAGAAAAAATGCTGGCTCTGCTTTAGAGTTAGGATTAAGTTAGTTTACAATTAGAGTGATGATATTTTAATCAGTTATTCAAAAAAGTGCATTTTAAATGGCTTTAATAAAATATAATATTGAAACGAGTAGCATGGAAGCTTTTTTTCCATTAGATTAGCGCCAGTTTAGAGCGGTAAGCACCAGAGATGTCTCTTATACTGAATTTAGAATAATTATTACTTCAGATGATTTAGCAGTATGCGAAGAGTTAGGATCGTATTTATGGTCTTAGGTCCAGTTTCATAGTCATATTTAATATGCTTCAAGTGGGGTGTTATGCTAAATACAGGACGACACCTACCTAGCCCAGAATTGAATGGGTCATTTTCAAATGCAAAACTGGCCCATTTCATTCAAGTTTAAGTAGGTGTCGTCAGCCTTGTAGGTCTTGGGGTAAAGTGCTTGCCTTATGACTCGATGTTTGTGTGTTCAAACCCAACCGGTGTTGACGGATTTTTCATGAGTGATAAAAATCCATAGAACAACTTCCTTTTGAGGGGAGTAAAGCCATTGGTCCCATGTATATTTCACCATGTAAAACAGACCTAGAAGTTTTGTGAAAATAATTTTTCCAGCAAAGTTGGAAAGCCCTTTTTCTCTCGCTCATTAAAATTCTCGTGTGGTGATATAATCAATCGGTTCAGAGATTGCACGTTAAATATCTTAAATAAATAAATACATAAAAATAAATTAGGTAGGTGTCATCTTGTATTTAATATAGTCCCACATTTGAGGCAAATACAGACTGTCTATGAAGCTTTCCCCTAGTCTCGGGAGGCCATCAACCGTCCTGTTTTCGAATAACAAGCAATTCAGGTAAAAGGGGGAGTTTGGGTGAAGTCCAAATTTGGACTAGATACAAGGAAGACTCTTCATATCCTTAGGCTTAGGCCGATAATTTTTCCGCCTCCGCTCCTTCCACTGCTTTCAAGCTTTTTCCATATAAATGTATTGGTCAAATGAGCCAAAGAAATGGATAGAAGAAGAAAAATTAAAATAAATCAGTCTAAATTTAATGCTCTAAGAAACCTCAGCATATATATATATATATATATATATATAGCCGAATTAACAAATCCTTTTATAGGAAGTTGTGCAGTTCTTCAGTTTTAGAGTAAGTGAGTCGGTATGCATGGAGAGAGAGAAAGGAAGAGAGTGGGAAAGCGTTTTGAGAAAGAAATGCCCCTAGTACGTTTAATGGGGCTTTGAAACCTAACCTTACTGGCAAACCAGATGAAATCGACGCCCAATTTCGGTTGATAGGTCACCATTACTCTTATTATCAGTTTACTTTGATCGTCTTCATCATTTATTGGGTGTTAAAACGTGCACTTTCATGGGTTATACTCGCTTTTCTCGTTGGGGGCTCCACCCCCAAACCTCCAGTCAGTTTTCTTTGCAAGTGGATATAAGCTAATGTAATTTTTAACTTTTTGGAGTTTTTCCGTCGGTTACAGGCTAGAAGCTATAAATTTTCCAAATTTCAAGTTTTTAGTTCATCTTGAAGTGGGCAAGCATTAATGTCAGTGAGTGAGTCAGTCATGCGGCTTTATAGTAGTATAATTAGCATACGACTTATAAACAAACTTAACCTAGACCAGTAATAATGCGACACCCTCATTTCTAGCACCTAGATATTTACTTTTTGATCAGCACGATAAACTTGTTGACATAATTATAGTAAATAGTATAGTAGTAATGGTCAGTATAAAAATCAAACAATGATCAACGAGAGATGTGATCACCAACTGTGACCATTGTTATTATACAGGGTGTTTCACCCACTCTCAGCCCCCAAGTGCTTCTCATACACCAATTACGTCCATTAGTTTGAAAGTTATAAGGGAAACTCACGGGCAGAGAAGGACAGAAACATCCTGTAGTATTATTTTTAATGTATTATGATAAGCTTGTTTCTGTGTGCCTAGCACCTTTTGTTGGCATCTGTTGAGATAGAGTTGAATGGAACGTGAAAAAAGGCCAGTGTTTTTGCAGATTGTATTAGCAAAACAATTTTTTTGGTCATAATAAATAAAATATTGCTCCAGTTTAAACATAGAGTTTGATTTCCTTCCCATGGTGACCTAAAAAATAATCTTGAATATCTTCCAATGATGTCTTGAAATTTAATGACAACACTTCATTTATAAAATTAGTAATTTTTTGCTGCTATGCTCATGACATATATTTAGAAACTGTTGAGAACAACATGTGTAGAAAATTAAACTCTATATGGCTACTAGAACAGTAATTTATTGCTATAAAAATTGCAAAAACATTGGCCTTTTCTCGCGTCCCCTTCCACCCCACCCTATCAAGCTTCCAGGAGGGACACGTGCGGCTTCCAATATCCTACGCCCAATTAAAACTATCCAAACAATTCACTCAGCCCCGAGTCGTTAGTTCATTATTGTGAGAGGGGAAACTCGCATCTCAAAAATTGCGACTCTTTGCTTAGTATACAAACACGCTACCGACTGGGTTAGGACATCTGACACGCTAACCACTTATTGGGAGTGATGGGGTACCGCATTTGATCTTTCATTGCGCAATATTTATCACTCTCGAACGAAAACTAACTGTAAGAAAATGTTTTTTTTAACTAAACTTTTTAAATTAAAAGGTATTAAATTAGTTTGTTTATCGCAAGTTGAATGCGTTAGCGTGCTGGTTTATTAAACCAGAAGTTTACACCTAATATATGGAAAGTCTGTAATGTACAGTCAAATCTTGATGGTAAGAAATTTTCAAAAAATACATAACATTTTTTTAAAGTCATTATTGACAACATTTTACTATATTATTAGTGCTATTTTATTGGTATTAAAGATATCTATCAAATATGTTAGCCACAAATCACATGAATTGACGTATGAATACATTAAAGCAGATCAAGTAACGTTTTATTACTGTCAGATAAGACCCTTTCCGTAAAAATGGTACTGTAGTAAATTCATGATTCAAAGCTCCGCCTTTCAAGGGATATTTGCCTAGTCCCTTGTACAGAGAGTTCGCGCGATGAGGGTAGGAAAGGGTCAGTGAAGAGTAAACGGGAAGGGGAAACGTACCGCTCCCTGACTAAATTAAACCTCCTACTAACTCATGTTCTCCTGGGGGACCGCAAACACAAACTCTGCCCGGTCCAGTTAGTCATTACATTGCTTCAGGCTTAGTGAAAACATGTGAGCAGCAATAGTGCTGCTCTCTTCCCTCTCTCTTTAACCCCCTCCCCCTCCTTATACAGCACCCTTGCACCCATCCCTCTCTCGTTACCTATCAAGAATAAATACACCCTCTTGACTGTCTAGTAATATGGAGAAAAGGGTTGGGGCTTAGGGGTGGATTCAAACGAGCTTTTTCATTATAAATAAATCAACTTAAGACTCTAATATATAGCTCGTCTATGGTAAGATTGTAATTGAGTGACAGCATGAAGACTTTTTATTGGAAAAATTGGCTAGAAGTATTATTAGAACTATTTGATAACAATTTTTATTGATAATATATTATTACTAAGAAAATAATAATTATCTCCACATATAACATTAATGTCTTTCAGCCAATGTTTGCAATTAAAAACATTCTGCCAGCTTACCAACATTATTACCGTAGATGAGCTGTCGAACAGAGCGCATAGTACCCGCTTCAATGGCCGGGTGTTCTAAGGCGTGTACCCTTTTTTTTATCACTTGGTACGATTCCCCGACACAGTGTAGTACCAAAACGTCACAACCTCCGTTATTTTATTTTTTCACAAAATAAGACTAATCCACTTGTAAATAAAACGCAGTGAGGATAAGTTCAACATATATTAATGAATAAATTGATTAACTTTGATAGCCCACAATATTGTAGGCAGTGGCTGCTCGTATATTGACACTGCGGAACTGCAGCAATCCCTATTTACACTTGATATTATCGATAACATTTAATACAATGAGTCATTTTTTCTTTAATTCTTTATTTTTGTATCACAATATATATACCTTATGCTTAATGCCAGTACTTCAGTAGCTATCCCCCAGTTTATGAAAAAGATACACAAATTTTTGTATGGAACTGTGCGCTTCACAGTGCCAGTGACGTGGTGTTCGACTGTTGTGCGCATGCGCACATAGGAGGGGGCTGGGTAGGAAGGCGGGACTGCCAGGTAGAGAGAGCACTGTTGTTCTCGCAGTGCCGGCTCTGGCATGATGTTGGAAGGGAGTTTTTTTATTCAATGTGTGTTGTGCTTAAAACCGTGTACCATATTCCTGAATATGATAAAGTGTAGAAGAGTGTAGAAATAGATTATTATTCTGCTTCCAGCTATGCTATTTGATTTTTTTTTTTTTTGTTATTTTATTTAACAGAAAGACTAAATGCGCTTGCAGTACTTTCAATGGAGAAAAATTTCCTCATTTGTCATCCAGAGATGAAGAAGAAATTTATTGAACTTTTTGCGCAAATTAAAACAATAAGAATGGATTTCATTTTTAAATGAATAAATCAAGCTTGAACTGTAACAATTTAAGAGTAAGTAAAAATTGTTTGGTTTTTTTGTTAAGATTTCATCAAGTTCCTGAATAAGTTTTATTCTTATACACTTTTTTTTTTTTTACACAATTTTAAAACAAAGGCTAAAACATTTCTTGAGCAGCACCCCTACTAATTTTAGCTACGAGCCGCCACCGATTGTAGGGCAAATGAAACAGAACACACTTAAACACTCTAATACACTATCCCACTGGTCAGTGGGCACTCAAGAAAAGTTTTTCGTCTGACACTCTTCTACCTCGTGGAGCGCACGGGCCAAGCCTGACTTGTTCAACAATCCACACATCACTGACCCATTCTTCTACAGTCAACCTCTGATCTCAATGGGCGTAAGGTGCCATCTATCGGCACACATTTCAAATAGTCTACAAGGTGTGAAGTGGATGGTACAGGCGTCACTCTCGTGTTAGACTGGCCTGTAGATGAAAGGGAAATTGGGATTCGAATCCTGGTCGAATCCACTGAGTGAGGCATTTCCTAAATGGTTTTTCCACTATCCTGCCACGCAAATACAGATATTTTACATCTAAAATGCTTCTTTTCTCATCCCTAACTCATTAGAATAATTATCATATATGCTTATAGACTGAACAGGTAGTAGGATGGTGTGATTAAAAAAAAAGTGCACCTACTATTACACAGTACACACCAGTCCTAGAACCTATATGTTTACTATACCTTGATTTTCTCACGAATGGACATTTGGAACACCTTTTAGGAGGGCTGCTGTATCAAAACTCATTTTGAAGCATAGTTTTTCGTTCCTGTCTTTTGACGAAAAAAAGTAAATGTTTGAAACAAGAAGACCCACTCCCGTCTTTAGGCAACCTCTTCCTCTCTCTCTCTCTCTCTATATATATATATATATACAATATATATATATATATATATATATATATATATATATATATATATATATATATATATATATATATATACATATATATATATACACAAATATATGTACATATAATTATACACAAAACTTTGACATTTCAATAATCAATTCTATGAAAATGTTTAGTAATCAGGGTATTGGGTTTGTGTAAAATTATAGACCTATGGTTTTTTTATTTAGCTCCACGTTTTACTACCCGTTCGGGTTATACGCTTATATACTAATTACTCTAATTGATTCAGGATTGGGAAGGTTATATTTATAGGAAGTGAACCAATATTTGCGTGGAGGGAGAGTGTAAAACCATTTAGGAAAAACCACCCCTAACTCACTCAACCGAGATTCGAACCTCGAACTCCCCGTCCTCAGCAATCTGGCTCTACACGAAACTAGTGCATAAGCCAACTACGCCACCGAAGCGGGTGACCTAAAGTTGACCTTCCTATTTACAAACGATAATGGCGTGTAAAATAAATACGTATTCAATGATATTTATAACATTTGTAAAGTTATTAAAAAGGCATACCAAAGGTCAAACTCATTTGCAGGCCACAACCCAAGAAAAAGTTTCGACAAACGTAAATTGACCATTATTATTATTATTGATTTGAATTAGGATTACAATTATTATTTAAATATGTAAATAATTTAATGATTAAGTAATATTTCTAACATCATCAATTGTTTTGTCTTATTCCATGAATAATTTGTGTCAGCGCCTTCGCCCCTCCCCCCTTCATTTATTTCTCATAATTCTTTAAACTCAACAAAAAAACCAAGGAAGGACCAGTATGAGCTTCCAATTAAACTAGTATCCATCAGACCCCCCCTTTATTGTACCCTCATTGCTTCCCTTTATCCAGAATTGACCCCACGCCACTGAGATAAGGCCCTCAATAAAACAAGTGTACTCTGTTCAAGTAATATTTGTATTTCGTTGGCCTGAATCTTTAACACACATATTTCGTTAAGTTAATCAACGTTGAGATCAGAAATAATATATTTATAAAATAGTATCGCAGTAGACTAGATGTCGGTGACCTGGAGGTCTAGGGGTAAGGTGTCAGACTTCTGTGCTGGTGGCCGAGGTTCAATCCTCGGTCGCGGCAAAGATGTATTTGATTACCAAACCCTTCCTTCACCTCTGACAAGACATCTTGTGAATGTGTGGAATGCCAGGCCTCCACCGTGGTTCGGATCCCACGTTAAACTGTAGGTCCTTCATTTCATCTCACAATCACCCTACCATTACACATTAGCGTAAGTGCGTACAACCCGAACGGGTAGTAAGACGTGGTGCTAATAATAATAATAGTAGACTAGATCACCGATGACGAAAAGATTGAGGTTCTTTCCTAAATAGTTTTACACTCTTTCTCCATGAAAATTCGGGTACACTTAATTTAAATTCAACCTCCCTTATCCCTAACAAATTAGCCTGATTAGTGCGTATGCCGTACGCGTATAATCTTATAGGCTGGTATGACGCTGTGCATTCACTATGATATACAGTATAGTCAATGCGTGGTGCTCAAATAAATAATATAAAGGTTTTTTATCAACATATATTACTACCTGTTCAGGTTGTAACCATCTGATAATTATATTAATGGGGTAGGGATGAAAAAGGAAGCATATCAAAGGTAATAAACCCGCGCGTGGAAGGGGATTGGGGAAAAACTAAGTAAAACCACCTTCAGTAGACCCCACCGGGATTTTAACCCCTACCTCCCCGTCATCAGCATGCCAGTATAACACGAGAGTGATACTTTAGTCCAGGCGCCGGCAAACTTTTATTATTGTTGTGCCGAATTAACATTGTAAAGTCTCTCATCATGCTAACCAGGCTAAGTCCAACCAAATCTTTTATATTGTTATACTAGTTAACTAGTACAACTATTAAAACAAATGTAAATTGATCTTGTGAAATGTAAATGTAAAAACATGATTCTAAATCGAATATATAAGACAACTAATGTTTCTTGAACAGTTAATATTTTAATATAAATCAGATGAACGAGAATAAATACAAAAGATATAAATGTGTTTTGCAAAATTTAAGACCTGAAGACATTATTTTGAAATTTTGAAACAAAACAATTGAACTAGTGAAATATAAACAGAGTTATTAAAATTATTACTCACATCTATGGTTTTAATAATAATAATAATAATAATATTTAGCACCGCATCTTACTACCCGTTCGGGTTATACGCTTTAAGTACTAATTACGCTAAATTTATTAGGAATTGGGAAGGTTGAATTAGAGGAAGTGAACCCGCATTTGCGTGGAGGGAGGGTGGAAAACCATTTAGGGAAAACCACCTCCAGTTCACCCGACTGAGATTCGAACCTCGATCTCCCCGTCCTCAGCAGTCATCTATGGTTTTAAATAAAAATTAAAGCCTAATATTATTTGAATTCAAATCGCTCAGCGTTTCGTACGTAGGTTGCCGACTCTTGCCTTAGACCATTTGGCTACTGAGGCGGGTATATAATGATAGTTTCTTTTTGCTTAAAATAAACAGCTAAAAAAAATAGTTTAACTAATTATTGTATTTACAAGTTTGGAAAAACTCTAATAATTAAACCAAAACTTGCCACATGTTATCAATTGAAATCTGCAAAATAAGGTTTCCACCATCAAACTCTACAGGGGAATACACTTCATTGAATACATAGATACACTCCTGTGTTTTAGTAAATCGCTTTATTCCAAAAAGCAGGATTAGATCAACAAAAATATATAGTCTACACATCATGTAATTGATATGCAACCTGTCAATTAAATGATTGCAAACAGTTGATATTGGTTTTTGTGCCAAACAGATTTCATCAATCACATAAAATGTTGATTGCAATGCTTTGAAGCGACAAATGAAAGGAAACTAATAATTCATTATGTTGGGTTCAAAATATTTCATTCATCCGAAACAGAAGTAAAAAGAAAATTCATACCGTAGTATCAAGTAGATCAAAATTCACTCACTGACATAGTTTTATTAGAAATATAGCCCGCAAATATAATGAAATGATGAAACTATAGAAGGGTTAATATTATTATTATTATTATTATTATTATTATCATCACCGCGTCTTACTACCCGTTCGGGTTATACGCACTTACTCTAATGTGTAATGGTAGGGTGATTGTGAGATGAAATGAAGGACCTAAAGTTTAACATGGAATCCGAACCACGGTGGAGGCCTGGCATTCCCCACATTCGGTTTATTATTGTTAGACCCAAAAATAAATAAATATATATATTTAAAGTTATTATATTATATGTACATAATAGTTTAATATAAATTGAAACCGCTTTGGTGGCCGCACGGTCTAGAGCGCTATAATCGCAATAGACTATACCGCCGAATTCATGAAGATCGTGGTTCAATTCCGGTCAGTTGTACTGAGGATGATTTTTATAAATGTTTTTCCACTCTCCTTGTACGAAAATGTGGGTACGCTTTCTGTAAAATTCACCCTTGCTAATCCCTAACCAATTGGTGTAATTAGTATATAGACTTATAGCCTTAGCGGTAATTGAGACACGGTGCTAAAAATATATATGTATATATAAATCGAATAGGAATAAGTTCAAATTAAAATGCACATAGGTACCAATTTACACACAAAAAAAAATGTTTGAACGTTAAGCTATTTTCAAGATACCAATAACTTAATTATTGTTTTTAAAATGCCAATCTAAAAATATTTCAATTTTATTTTTAATCTATAAGCAACAAGGTGAAAATTCTTGGTGTTGACAGGGAAAAATTAGCCATCTTTTTAAATCATTTAGATGTAAGTTTAAAATTTTCCCTTTTATATTCATCAACACAATCTGAACGTAAACAGCTATTGTATAACAACACAAACCTGTCATTACACGATTCAAATATTCAAGCTCGCAAAATAATATATATATTTTTAAATTGTATGATTTCCACACCCTCAGTTTTCCAAAGTGCTGTACGTCTGTCTATTTACAGCTTTAGAAGTTCTTTGATTTTGTTGCTAAGCTCACATTGGTCCCATACTCTAAAAACACAGGCTTGCAATTAACGTAGAAGTTAAAACAAAAGTACCCACGGTGCATATCTGCAAGTTTTTCTCATTATTAGCCTTCACATACCAAGTTTGGGGCACAACCATTTTAACCCTGGATCTGAATGCCACGCTCATCTATTCTGGTTTGCAGGTGACGTAGAGGGGGGGTTCAAATCCCATCCAGCTGTACTGAAGCGGGTTATTCTAAATGTTTTCTTACTTATCATTTAGGTGAGGGCAGTTTTATTTTCTTTAAGCTATATCTTATTTAATTATTATTATTAGCACCGCGTCTTACTACCCGTTCGGGTTATACGCACTTACGCTAATGTCTAATGGTAGGGGGATTGCGAGATGAAATGAAGGACCTACAGTTTAACGTGGAATCCGAACCACGGTGGAGGCCTGGCATTCCCCACATTCACAAGATGTCTTGCTGAAGGAAGGGTTTGGTAATCAGATAAATCTGTGCTGGGACCGAGGATTGAACCCCGGCTGCCAGCACAGAAGTCTGACACCTTACCTCTAGACCGCCAGGTCACCGGCTTATTTGATTATTATAAATAAAATCCACATACTATGAATATAAATGTCTTAACACGAAGATAAATAAACCTCACATTGTGCTTAAACTTAAAGCTCATAAATCTCTTTAAGATTTCCATTTCGCTTCCGATTGAATAGTTTTCATAGTTCTCTCCCAATATCCTTAAGGTAAGCGCCCACTGGATCGATACCGCACGGAGTGCAAGGACTGAAGGGAAAGTACAACTAATTTGTAGCATTATTTGTTACCAAGATGCGCCCACTACGTCGGTACCACCGGCAATGGACTCTCTCCTGTTCCACCATTTGACAGAGAGTTGGGGCGAAGGAATTAAAATCAAGTGCGGTCCGGAATTTTTGGCGTCATCTTCAACCAGATTAGGAAATAACGTGTGATATTCTCCAAAAGTATTTTCCTGTTGATGTTGTAAATCCAAAATCGTCGTTTCCTAGATTTTCTTCTCTCCTTTTTCAATTAAAAGTTAACTAATGGCTACACATTGTTAATCGTTTTCCATATTTAAATAATACGGTAGTATCTGGTATGGCACCTTAAAAAACAGTGTTCTGATAGGTTGTATTTGGTCACGGGACCATGCCCCTCGCTCTCCGATTTGTTGTTGGTTTCCCCCTCCCCTCCATTTCTAATTACTCCTCCCCCTTCCTCGTGCCCCTCTTTTTAGTGCTCCAAACGTGTTTATTCTTGTCTCATTTGTTTTTTTATTTGTGATTATTGCTTTTTTTGCTCAATGATTATTAATGTATGTTCATTGTTTTTTTATTTCTGCTCATTGGTTTTTTATGTCTGGTTAGGATTCGGACGGGCCGTTGGAGTTTTTTTATTGATGTAGGGGAGTTTATTGTCGTGGGATTGGGACAGGGCGTTGGAGTTTATTTATTTATTGGCGTGCAGTCCACGGCACCAGGTGCTCTTCCTTCGGCATCGCTAGTGAGAATCTTCTTTGGCCGGCCACTTAGCGAAGAGTGTGACCACCGAGCAGGGCCTCTAATTTCTAAACGTTTGAGTAGTGATTCGCTAGCGTATTTCTCTAATCTCACACACAATCTCGCAAATCCCTAATTTTGAAACTACTGTGCTGTGAAAACTGACGTCACACGATCGAATAGCGAGCGGATTCTACTCGCCAGCCTCACACCGTGCGAGAGAGGCCTTGTCTGTCGAGTAGGCAATAAAATAACAAAATGGGTGCCATTTTCCTCTTCGGTTGCAGTTTTCTGAGAGTTATTTTGTTGAAAAAACCTACCACTGTACAAAATAGGTTTACAGAAGGAAATAATATGATAGCTTTGTTCACTTTATGCAATACTTCAATACTATTACTTGTTTGGGTGAAAACATAATTATATATTCAAATTTTTTAAGGTTTCCTTAACCGTTAATTTAGTTGAGTCAGTAAAGTGACCGTCTCATAATATAAAGTTCGCGTATTCAAGTCCCGTCATCTCCATATATTTTTAATTTATCAGACTTTAAACTTTAACTTTAAATGATCGTATTAGTTAGTAAGCATATAATTTGTTTTAAATATTTGTTATAGAAGTATACAAGGTATTTGAACCTACGTAGACCTACATAATAGCTATTAAAAATAATTTATAAAGGTAATAAATTAAAAACGCTAGGCTTATATTAATTTTGAAATTTTGCATGTAGGTGATTATTTAAAAATTTGATTTGAGGGTTTAATGACATAAAATTTACATATTTTAAAATAAGGCTAAGCAAGCTTATTATTATTATTATTCGCATAGTAAAAATCTTTAGGGCATATTTATGTTTTAAAAACAGTTGCGAAAATAAAATAATATTTACTGAATTCTAATTACTAAAACGAGATTTAAATTCAGAAAAAAAAATTAAAATATTGTAACAATGATTGGATTGAACTCGTGAAAACCTTAGTTAGGGTAAAGTGCGCTACCAAGTGTGCTAAAGTGGCTATTGCTTAAGATAATGGTTTTACTTATAGTGATATAATTTTGAGAAAATTTTGAGACTACAAGCATAGATGCAAACAACTGAAAGATCGGTTTCTAATAAAACGAAATAAATTGTTTTACATGATGCACTCAATACAACAATAGTGTTTACTTTCATTTAGGTATCTTGTATACTGGCGTTTTGTGGCATCTCATCGCCTCAATCCTTTGGCACAACATGGTTTTACAGTGTTGTCGGATTGAAATCTCAGTCGCAAGGGAAACAACACTACACTGACTGGCACGACAGTAGAAACCTTTCAAAACTAGCTGTTTCAGTACAGCCTGCGATTTGTGAGTTCATGAGTTGCGAGTTAGCTCACAAGCGAGTATTTTCGCAAGTTTCAAAATTAGGGGTCCAGCTACAGCGTATCACGGTCGTAAGACCCCTTTCACTCTTCCCTCACTCCCCCCACTCTCCTTACATCGCCAGCAACAAGATAAGTTACACTGACTGCTCCCTCACTATGTTGGATTGCCTTTCAATTCACCCCCTCCCCCTCACTTCGTCATACCCCTCCTCAGTGGGGGTCGTCAGATGTCACAAACTTGTTATATATTTTGAAAGAGGGTGGCAACGAATTTTTTGAAGAGTCATGAACCCCCAAGGCCGCTTGGCGCACCGTTATTGGCATTCTGAAGGTCGCTGGTTCAGATGTGCTTTCCCCCAGGCCCCCAAGGCCGCTTGCCACACCGTTTTTGGCATTCTGAAGGTCGCTAGATCAGATGTGCTTTCCCCCAGCCCCCCAAACCCACTTGGCGCATAGGTTGTGGCCTTCTGAAAGTTGCTGGTTCAGATGTGCTTTCCCCCAGCCCCCCAAGGCCGCTTGGTGCATAGGTTGTAGCCTTCTGAAGGTCACTGGTTCAGATGTGCTTTCCTCAAGGCCCCCAAGGCCGCTTGGCGCATAGGGTGTGGCCTTCTGAAGACCACCGGTTCAGATGTGCTTTCGCCCAGCCCCCAAGGCTGATCGGTGCATAGGTTGTGACCTTATGAAGACCACTGGTTCAGGTGTGCTTTCCCCCAGCCCCCCAAGGCCGCTTGGTGCATAGGTTGTGGCCTTCTGAAGGTCGCTGGTTCAGCTGTGCTTTCCCCCAGTCCCCCAAGGCCGCTCGGTGCACAGGTTGTGACCTTCTGAAGGTCGCCGGTTCAGATGTGCTTTCCCCCGGCCCCCAAGGCCGCTTGGCACATAGGTTGTGACCTTCTGAAGGTCGCCGGTTCAGATGTGTTTTAAGGTGCCATACTAGCTACCTAGTGTCTCCGCACGTAACTCTAAAACCCCTATTCGGTTTTTAAATTTCTTAGCCCCCCAATGTTACTAACAATATGTAATATCTGTTTCTTTGTTTCAAAATTTCGTGAAACGCGACAACCCGTTTTTAAAAATTTTGCGGACCACAAGGTGTGACCAATTGGTCGGTATGTGTTGGAACTTGCTCTCATGCTCCCCTTCAGGGAGCATCATGCTATTATGACTTCAGACTTTGGACTTCGTACATAAGGTGAAACATCACTCATAAAAGCACAGTTATAAACATGAACCAAATTAAAAATTAACAGAAATGCAAACAGCATTTTCTTGAGCATGCAACGAGAATCTCACCTTATGGCTCGAGAGCAGCTTAGAAAACTGAGTCTCCGCCCGTGCCTTCAGGGCGGATAGTGGGTGCACCCCCCTAAAGTGTGCGGTTCGTGCCATCCGTGCGGTACTGATCCATTGGGCGCTTACCTTTAAACGGACATTCTGGTACATTTTCTCTGAGGTCTACCTTCCTCATTCCCAAACTAATGATGGAACTAAACGCGGATCGCCAGGATGGATAATAAAGACGCCGTAAAAAAAATGTGTGGAAAAAGAGGGATCAAAAAGTGTTTGAGAGTAGCCACTCAAGGAATAAAGCCATTTGTGTGTATCACTTTCAGTTTTTTCGAACACACACACAAAATTAGAACTGCTCGTGCTTTAACTTAGCAATCAATTAATTCCGGTGCCATTTTGTTCAGACTTATCGCAATCCCTCATCACCACATGGATAGAGAGAGAAGAAGAGACGGGTTTAATGAAGGAGATGCTAGCATGTCGAATGGGTCCATACAGCGGCCAAATAGGGGGGTTTGGAAGGGTAGGAGGGGGGGACGATGAAATTAGCATTAGCAGTGGTGAAGAGCTCCGTTACCCGCCAAACGTCCGCTCTTCGCTCTGATTAGAAGCCCGGAGAGATAGGTTTGGGGGGGGGAGGGGAGATGTAAAGGAACGGTTGGGTTTGTAGGGGGCAAGAGGGGTGAAACTGGCAGAGCTTGATGGGGTGGACAGCCCATTGTTCACATGTACCAGTGGCTCATTTTGAAGGTACCTGAGTTTGGGAGGCTGCCATTTCATTGTCGGTTAGGCTCATTCTTATTTTTTTTATTTCCCTTAGACAGTTTCTTTCGAGGGCTTTTGATTACGATTGCTCGAGTTTTCTTACAGTTTTTAAAGGCATTGACAATAGAAGGCGTGAATTAAAACCTAACATATGTTCTCTCTTTCCGATGGTTTGTCAACATAAGTAATCTGCTTTGTGATTTATTATTAGAGTTTAATGTTAAATTAACAATAATAAACCTTTATTAAACAGTGTAATTAATTATTTTTTTTAGAATATCCCACAACATTTAAATTTTGTGCTGTCGTAGCTTATTTTTAGTAGCTCTATATATTAAATTTCAATTATTAAATCATTATAAATTTTTTAATACGACAAATTATTCCCAGACGCTACTTCATAAAAGCGGGGTGACCTGGTGGCTTAGAGGTAAGGTGTCATACCTCTGTGCTGGGGGTCCGGGGCTCAATCCTTGGTCCCGGCACAGATTTATCTGATTGCCAAACTCTTCCTTCACCTCCGACAAGACTTGTATTACTCACAACTTGTGTATGTGTGGAATGCCAGGCCTCCACCGTGGTTCGGATTACACGTTAAACTGTTAGTCCTCCATTTCATCTCACAATCAGCCTACCATTACACATTAGCGTAAGTGCGTATAACCCGAACGGGGAGTAAGACGCGGTGGTGGTGATAGTAATAATAGTAATAATAATAATAATAATAATAATAACAGAAAAGCAGATATTATCGTCACTAGAATTAATTCTACAAAGTTTAAAAATAACTAAGCAAAATGACAAAAAAGATAAAATAACTTAAAGGGTATGGCTGCGTAAGAGTGAAGGAAAATTAGCAATGGAATGACTCCATAAAAGGCTAGTTTTTTTGCAGTTTTTATAGCAAAACTTGTTTTTGTCGCTAAAATAAATACAATATTGCTTTAACACAAACATTAGGTTTAAATTTTCTCCACATGCTGATATAAACAGTTGTTGGATATCTTTCATGGGCATTGGATGACAAACTTTTTAAATGAATAGAAAAAGTTGTTATTAAATTTCTGAACATCCTTGACAAATATTCATGAAATCATGAGATCACCATGTGAAGAAAATTAAATTAGATTGTTGTTCTGAAGCAATATTTGATTTATTTTGGTCAAAAAAAGTTTTGATACAAAAACCTGCAAAAAACATATACCTTTTCTCGCGTCCCCTACATCCCCACACTAACGAAATTATTAATCATACTATGCGTTATTTTAAAATATGATACACAGCAAAATAGAGTCGAAAGATTTTAAGAATATTTTCTTTTTCCAATCAACCCCTTTATTTAGAGAAAAATTGTGGGAAAATATAACATTAGCTCATTTTCAACAACTTTTTGAGTATATTTTTGGGGCTATGAGACTAGACTTGATACAAAAGTCTTTTAGATTTAATCTTCCTCTAATAAAAACAGTATTTTTGATAGGCTGACAATATAATATCTATAGATATTTGAGATCTAGCAGCAAGCTTTCCTCTTTACCTTGAGGTAAAGAGTCAATTCTTTTTTTTTTTTTTCCTCTGTCTTTTATTCACATGACAAAGAGTGGTTGTAGGTGATGCGTGAAATGGACCGTTATAACCCTAGCCAGAATATAGATGTAGTTGAAGAAAACGACACAGACCATTGTCTTTTAAGCCGTGTGGCCTGACAGCGATTGATTTATCGTTGATCGAGTGGAATAAGTTCTTAGACTTGAAAATTGGTGTTTTAGGAGGTAGACAACATCAATAAATAAAATAATAAAACATTCCCTCAAAATAAGGCTTAAAATTGGATGAAAATGAAAGGAGTATTATCATTTTATAGGTGTAAATTTAGTTATTGGAATTGTCATCATAAGTCTTTCTTTAATATGTTTGCAAATATTTATTTTCAACTACGCCACACGTTTATTTTTTGCTGAAGGTGCTATAATAAGGAGTCATGTAGCTTATTAAGAAATACTTGTTTGATCAAGTATTTATTTATAATGTAGTACCGGTAGCCCTGTATAAGAAAACTCCATGGTTGAAGCCCACCAGTGAGTTATACCGACCGAGCGGCCGCTACAATTAGCGATGAAAGTCCGGATAGAGGGTGTCTTGCTATCAGCTCGAGAAGTCCTCTGGCCGTTAATCTCCGTTTTCTAAACCAGCGCTGCTAATTATTTACTCAAGTAACTCCTCATTTGGTCTCACAATGTTTGACCTCGTTCCAGACTCACTACTTCAGAGATAAATATTGGAAATGCCCGATATCGAACCCAGGACGTCTAGATCTGTAGCCAAGAACTCTGACCACTAGACAAAATACGTTATATTCCACAACTTATAATTCTAGGAAGGTCTATATAATTTCTAATAATTTTAGTGATTGTACAATTTTAAAAGCACATTTATATTGAATGTAATCATTACGGTTCGTTTAAAGGCTCAATTCTATGGGCCTTAGGTGAATTAACATAAAGCTAATTTACTATACGACACAGCCTTTAATACAATTTTCATATAAAGGGCCTTTTTTGAAAATACAAACATTTATTTTCTGGTGGGAATTGATAAAATGTTATTACACTTTTTTATAAGGTCAGCGTTTCACTAGACGTTTGGGTTATACACCTTTGTTATAGTTACATTAATGTGTTAGGTATTAGGAAGGCTTAATTAAGAGAAAGTGCACCCACATTTTCGTATAGGGAGTGTGAAAAAACATCTAGGAAAAACTACCCTCAGTTCACCCGAACGGGATCAAGCCCCGATCTCTCAGTACTTCGGCAGTTTATTGAGAGAGTAGCGCCTTAAACCATGCGACCGTCGAAACGGTACTACAATATTAATATTATTTATAGAGGTGTGAGAAACTACGAAAAGTTTGACTTCGTTTAGAATATTCGTCAGCTTCGACTTAGATTCAAAAGTAAAATTATCTATCCCATAACTACAAAGCTTGACCAAAAAATTATTTAGAGTTAAATTATAAATGTATATTTATATTTGATGTCTTCCAACCCCTTGAAGAGAGTAGTGTTGTAATCGTAAAAAAATATTTAATCAATATTTTGATAAATATCGACGTTTCATGAACCCCTTTAACCGAAAAAGTTGTTTTTGCGTTGCCGTCTGTCTGTATCTCTGACTAGAGCTGAAATAATTTTACTGATCGGACTGGAACTTGGTATTCAGTTTTTTCATAGGGTTCCCCCGAGGAGTTTTTGGAATTATACATAAAATACAGATTACAGATAAAATCTATTTTCTCTGAATTCGCTTTAACGATTTTGATAACATTTTTTTTTTTTACGTATGCATTGTTTAGCATTACAAATAAACGAAAAACTTTTCTCCTTAAATGACTTTGAGGATTCCTTACATAAGTGTAAATACCCTATTTCAATCATGTCCCCGAAACTATTTGAAATACGAAATAACATAAGGTTGTAAGGTCGTAAGGTTGTAGTAATATTAAAAATTAAAACGTTTCATTTGAAATAAATTCTTATAAAACCCACAGTCTATGAGCTATAAGCAATTATGAATTATTATTTTTTAAGTATTTGAAACGTGAAATTTATTGTTATTAATTTACTTTGGTGCATCTGTAATTTTTCACAATGTTTCTGTAACGGTGTATATTATTTCACTTTTGGTCTTTGGTAGAGTGTTTCTTTAATAATGTGTTACTGTATATTATTTAGTTTCACAAATCTTACGAGTTTTTATTATCTGCATCTATTTTAAGATAAAATAAAATGTTTGTGCGTTGTACTGAACCACTTATTATTTATTTGTGCTGTTATGTAGATCACATATTAATGTTCACATTACAAAGATCTAATACAAAAATATACATGTGTGATAATAAATCTATTTTCCATTTTAGGACTAAATATTAATCGTGTATGCAATATGACAGTTCGTAAATCATACTTAACATTTAAAGTTATGTGTGATATAAATGTATATACTTTTTCCAACATTAAACTTTTTTAACTTCCCAACTTATATTTTGCCTTGGGAATACTTCACATTATTCAAGTTGCCTTCACTTCTAAATAAATATAAGTAGACTTCACAAACTCCTAATTTTTATTTATCAATCAAAATTGACAGCTGCAGATCAGATTACCTGACGTATGAATAAGGGAAAGTTGATCTAGTAACTTTTATTCTTATCAAATAAGGTTCTTGCTATGAAAACTGGACTACATTTGAACCTCAAATCTGAATATTTTCAAAGAGTGCCTACAATTTGCCACGTGAGGTTCTCAGACGTACATCACTTATAATTAGAAGATAAGTTAGGTAGAGACCGTTCACGATAGTTTTAACCTTTTTCTGAAAACTTAAAGGGGACTGAAGACATTTCCATAATACCCCTCATCAAAATAATTAGTCGGTATATATTTTGTAATTTTAACTAGTGAGGTTAATTTACATCATTTTTCAATAACAATAACATTTTAGAAACATCTTATTGGTAACAAATATTTGAATACAAATTTACAGAGACATCGCCCTATAGCATCAATGCTATTGCCTTATATAGCGTAAATGTCATCAATCATCAGCTTATAATATCAAATAAATTTCCTCATAAAGTCAAAGTCACCGCCTTATATCATCAAACCCATCGAATTGTATATAACATTAATGCCATCGCCTTGTAGCCTAAACACTACCACCTTATAGCACAACATATTATATCGCCCTACAACGTTGAAGTCACGGTCTAATAGCGTCAAAGTCTCCGTCTCAAATAAATTAGACATGGTCAGGTCCAACCAGCAATCGGAATCATGTTGGTATTGTTTATATTATGTTCCTTATGCACACAGAACCGACCCCCTACGAGCCCTCAACCTCCTCCTCCTCCCCATCCTCCCTGCCCACCCCTTCAGTGTTTATCATGTTTACACAGTGAGTTTGGGGACACAACGGAGCTCATTTGAATTTCATGATGGCGTTCAGGATGAAGCACAGAGCTGCGACCATATGGCGATTCCGTACTCACCCACTGGTACTCTGATGATAGGCCATGGGGTGCTTCCAAGTCAACATCCAGCTGGAGGACAAATTCACGACTGGCTTATGGTAGAGAAAGATTTGAAAGGATACTTGCCTTAGACACTGGCATTGTTGAAAGTCGGGGGCTAAGTACGATTTTGGTAAGAAGAGCAGTATCTGTGAGCTACTCAAGTTACTAAAACAGTTTTAATATATTCATAAATCAAGTCGTGTTATCTGCAGCTGTTACTTTAGAAAGAATATATCAATATCTATAAAATAGCACTAATAATTTAGTACAATATTATCAATGTTGGCCGCTAAGAAATATGTTTGTATTTTCCAAACCGTTCTTCTAGACAAAATAATAGTATATTTCTCCATGCACTTCCTTTTAACCTACAGAATGAACACCACAGGAAGATTTTTTTTTTAGAAAACTCTAAATTTTAATTGTGGTAAATATTAGTTAATAGCACCAAATGTGCAATAACATTTTATTTATGATAATTGATAATTATCTATAAAATATGGCAGCTGTATATTGATTGACTTTATATATGAAATGTACCCCTCTTGTTTATTCTTATATTTACGCTAATGGGGTAGCGATTAGGAAGGTATAATATATATAAAATGTTCATGTACATGCGTGGAAGAATTGAGAAAACATCACCTCAATATACCTTAAGCAGCTGGGATTTTAACTTGGAGCTCCCCGTCACCAGCCAATCAAACCAAACGTGACTAACGCCTTTGTCCACAGGCCCAACGGTGTTAGCTAAATAATTATTAAAATAGGCTTATGTAGTATTTTAAAGTATTTGACTCCAAAATACCGAGACATAAACTATCATATCCTCCAAATCAATTATAACCACTTCGATGACCACGTGGTTGAACGCGCTACTCTCGTGTTAGACTAAACTGATGAATTCGGGGAGATGAGGCTTTGATCCCGGTAGGAGGCGCTAAGGGTGGTTTTACTAAATGTTTTTCCACTCTCCCACCACGCAAATGTGGGTCACTTCCTTTAAACCAATCTTTCCTAATCCCTGACATATTAGTGAACTAGAACATAGAAGTATAACCTGAACGGGTAGTAAGACGCAATGTTAAAAAACTCAATGAATATATTTTATTATTTAAGAAATATTCTTAATGAACATGAAGTACTTTGTTTTTTGAATATGTGTACATAGGTGGTATAATATTTTAAAACGTGAACAATTTCAAGTAAAATTTTATGGTGGGATGGGAGGGGATATGAGTAACGCTAAATCATTTTTAAATCAAAAATCTTTTGTTGCTAAAATAAATCAAATGTTTCTTAAATACATACGTTTAATTTGATTTGTTACACAAAGTAGTTAGTCTCAATAGTCCTTTTATATTTGTCATGGGAAAAGCAGAAATAGTTTTTGATCAAATAATTCTATCTCCATATTAAATATTGAATAAATAATTATTTTTTTTAGAGGAGAAGGTCCGAATTTCGACTAGGGTCTAAAGCCTGATTAGCAGAGGTTGACGTACTGCGAGGTGTAACAGCCATGCGGGAAAAATAGTAAACAGTGCTCCATTACCTTGTTGTTGTTTTATGTAAACCGCAGTTCCGCTCGTTCAACCATGACAGCGCACTAATCAAAACTTCATTTTCGGCGATTTCAAAACTTTTTCGGGTATGTGTTCTTGATTATTTTTACTCGTAGTGTTTTAGTATTAGCTGTAAGGCCGTTAAAGCATCGTGTTAGGTAAATTTTAGGCTTTTAAATTCTCTTTTAGTTTAATCGATTGTCTCTCGTTCTAGGTCTTACGTAACCTCAAAGTTTTATCATGCAGTGGTCTAAATTCTGACTACCACTAGTGCTCTAAAGTTCGATTAGTAGTAGAACTTTGGACCAAAGCCCCCAAGGAGGCTAATACTCGCTGTTTTTGTTTTAGAATGCCTAGAAAGAAGCCCAAATATGTTCCTAAAAATAAAATACGTCAACGGGGTGAAATGGACTTGGCAAAGCAATCCATGCCGTTAGGGAAAAAAACGATGGGCACCCTTAAAGCATCTAAAACTTTCAACGTACCTCATGGTAGATTGCACAATATTAGCAAAAAGGTTGACGTATCACCTTCTAAATTAGTGACAGCTAAGATAGGAAGGAAGCCAATACTAGGAGATGAACTTGAAAAACAATTAGTTGATTATTTACTTCATATGGAAGCAAAGTTTTATGGGTTTAACCTAGGGGACCTTTGACGTATGGCATTCAAAATTGCGACTCAAAACTGCGTTAATCACCCTTTCAAGCAAGGTCAAGCAGGCCGCGCTTGGGTTGATCTCTTCCTAGAGTGTCACAAAGATACGCTTCTCTGAGTAAACTATGTGGGACTTCTTTTTCTCGCGCCTTAGGATTCAATAAATAAGATGTTGTTGCTTTTTTTTCAATTATTATAAGAGGCCTACCTTAAACACAAGCATCCAGCTGATCGAATATACAATGTGGATGAAACCGGCCTGACCTTTGTACAGAGTAAAACTCCGCAAGTAATTGGAAGGAAAGGTAAACGTCAAACTGCTGCCCTCACATCTGCAGAGCGAGGAGCGACGGTCACAGTGATAGCATGCATGAGTGCCTCTGGGTATTATGTTCCACCTTTCATTATATTTCCCAGGAAGAATATGACTGACCAACTAATGAGAGGGGCTCCCCCATGCTCGTTTGGAGTTTCACACCCATCAGGTTGGGTTCAAACCAACATTTTTACCGAATGGTTCCAGCATTTCATGGAAAAAGTGAGCCCATCTGAGGACTCTCCATTTATCCTAATCTTAGATGGACACTACATCTATGTTCGTAATGTAGATGTGATTGAATTGGCACGAAGAAATCATGTGACAGTTGTGTCACTGCCACCACACTGCTCGCACAAGCTTCAGCCTCTGGACAAAACCTGCATGGGACCCCCGAAGACACACTACAGTAAAGAAATAAGACAGAGGCTTCTTCATTCAGACAGGCCGTTGTTTCCCTACTACGTGATGGAGCTCTTTGGGAAAGTATATTTAAAAGTGCAAACAGGAGAGATCGCCATGAATGGTTTTAGCAAAATAGGCATTTTCCCAATGAATAAAAACCTTTTCACCGACGCTGATTTTCTGACTTCGGCACAGGAATCGGTGAAATCCTGCAGTCCTTAGGCGACGCCACATGAAAATAATCAAGTGAAATCTCCCTCTACAACCAACTTCCTGCATCTAAGCCACGCGAGTCGTTGCTTGCAGATCATTCTGTAAGTCCTGCCGAGGATCCTCAACCCAGCACTTCAAGTGGTCTGAAACATGTCAGTCCATATGAGATCTTCCCTGTGTCATAAAAATTACGAAAAGTGAGCAACAGAGGCCGCAAGGTTGTAAGATCCTGTGTGACCACTGGAATCCCCTACAAAGAAGCCCTAGTTAAGTCATTAAAAGATTTTGCCGACAACCCAAAAAATATCGTCAAAAAGAAATTAAATTTTGGAGGAATACTACTGAAACCAAAATAATAGAAGAAGAAAAAATCTAAAAGGAAGCCAATGAAGACGCTTGATGAAGGCAGTTCTTTGGAAGATTCTGATGGTGCCAAAAATATTTTCGACGACAGCATGAGTGATTTGGAAGTTTCCTGTGGGTGAAAAAGAGCTAGATTATGAAGATGCGGCCTATATTTTTTTCCAAGGACTGTTATCCGATGAGCACAAAGGATAATTGTGGGTAATGTGTGTTATGTGCCACCTTTGGGTACATAACTGAAGTGCTGGCACCGACAAAGACATTTATATGGGTGATTTTTTTTAATGAGCAATGAACTATTGACTTTTTCCATTAAAAATAGAAGTAATATGCAATTAAGCTTACCTTAAAACATTGTTTTTATATTAAAATGTAATAATACAGTGAAATACTATTATTTTATTATTTTTATTTTATTTCCTGACATCTTGAAGCTGATGGTCGAAATTTAGACCACAGTTTCAAAATCATTAATTGTGACAACTTTTACCCAAAGAATGTGCAAAAAAAAGTTTTATTTTATAACATTTAAGTACACAAGGCGATGTATAATCCTTCCAGCTATACATGTATATTTTTGCAACAACTTTTATGCTAATAATTCAGTAGTTACAAGTGAAAAAGAAAGTGGTCGTCAAAATGTGGACCTTCTCCTCTATGTGTATTCTAAACTATTACTGGTGACGTACTAGTTTTTCACATCCTCTCTCCACTTTAATGGAGGTGTATTTACTTTATCCACTTTTCTTATTTATATGCCATGAAATAATGTCCCTAAATAATGTACGTATCATGTTAAAACTTAAAAACTAAAAATAATAGCATTTTACTCTTCAATTCATTGTTTATCATTGAAAATATCTAGAGTCAAACATTATTGTTAACTCTGCTAAAAAGTAAACAATAAGAATCTTAATTTTTAAAAATATTCAACTAGTACATTATTGTTCCGTCATCCAGGATAGAAGAAATCAACTATATTGTACATCCCTAATAATGCAACAGCGTATTTTCCTTAGGTGTGCACTTTTATAATTGTCATGCTTGCCGATATGCATCAATAAGATGGGATTAAGGTGGATATGTTGAGAATGAAAATTAAAGGCAGTTTTTTTGCCGTTTTTGCAGTTTTTATAGTAAAAATAGCGAAGTCTGAAGAAAGTTAGTGAGGATGTATTAAGTACGGAGTTGTTTTTTTGAGATATATATACACAGTTTCTTGCCTATCCCACGAGGGAGCGGTGGGATTAGGTATGTAAGTATGTACAGTACGTATAGCAAATCCTTTATTTTGGCCAAAATAAACAAAATATTACTCCAGTGTAAACATAGATTTTAATTTGCTTCACGTGGTGGTATCAACAGCTCTTAAATATCTGTCAAGGATGTCATGGAATTTAATGGTGATAACAGATATTCACAAATATTATACTAGCACGTTAAAAAAATAATCTCTAATTTTATACTGAAGCAATATTTTATATATTTTGGCCAAGAATGGTTTGCTATAAAAACTGAAAAGCACTGCCCTTAGCTAAAGTTCCCTACGTCCCCAACTTAACTTCTTAAAGGTGACCTGGCGGTCTAGGGGTAAGGTGTCAGACTTCTATGCTGGCGGCCGGGGTTCAATCCTCGGTCCCGGCATAGATTTATCTGATTACCAAACCCTTCCTTCACCTCTGACAAGACATCTTGTGAATGTGAGGAATGCCGGGCCTCCACCGTGGTTCGGATTCCACGTTAAACTGTAGGTCCTCCATTTCATCTCACAATCACCCTACCATTACACATTAGCGTAAGTGCGTATAACCNGTAAGTGCGTATAACCCGAACGGGTAGTAATACGCGGTGCTAATAATAATAATAATAATAATAATAATAACTTCTTAAATTTACCTTTAAATCTCTTGGAAACTTATATATCTGAAACATTAGACTGGGATCTAAATGTCTATAAATGTTTGATTCAATTGAAATGTATATTGATATCCAAAATCTTTATATATATTTGCCCCGTGTGGCTGTCCGTTGGGGACCATGTATATACCCTTTATTTACCTTTAAAATTTGCAAGCTTGTCCTATTTTATTATTATTATTATTAGCACCACGTCTTACTACCCATTCGGGTTGTACGCAGCTTGTCTTACACTTTATTTACCTTTAAAATTTGCAAGCTTGTCCTATTTTATTATTATTATTAGCACCACGTCTTACTACCCATTCGGGTTGTACGCAGCTTGTCTTACATAGTTTCACTATGGCACAGATCATAAGATAGGCCCGTAGTATAGTCCGTTAATGTAAGGCCCTTTATAGGGTAAATGTACTTTTCATAAACACAGATACATATCGTAAATCTAAACAAACTGACCCTAGTATTTGGCTTTAGCTTCGTTCATTATCAAAATTATTACAATTCATTACTAATTTTTCAGTCGTTAAATTGATAATGTTATTTGAATTAATTATTTCACTTTTCTTTTCCTAATTTTTAAATAATTTTACGCCAAAATATTATATTGACTCTTTATATACGACCAATAATTTAAAAGGTATAAATTTTATATATATTTTTTTACTGATCAATCACAAAAATAATTATTCCTCTTCAAGCAATAAATTTGACTATTTATGTTTTTATTGGTTTGGGTCTAAAATATTTCCTCAATATACTATGTATATTTGTAATTGGATCTTTTACTAAATCTGTTTCTATCTAAGCTATAAATTCTACATTTAAAGGATTGACCACAAAATGTCTAACATCTATAAATAAGGTTTAAAACTAACATATTTTTGTATAAATCATATTCCGATACAAAAAAAGAAGAGAAACAAAAGGGTATGCCCTCTTAGTTTTGCCAATTATCATTTTTACATTTAGTTATATTGAAAGATTATATGATGGCTGTATTTCCTTTTGTAACTTTAATAATAGAATACAGAAATATTAGAAAAATTTAGAATTTAAAACTTAAGTACCAAAATGCTGAGGCAGTACAATCCCTGAAGGCCAAAATAAAATCCTTTGTTTTAAATCTTTACAATAAAACTGGTTATTTATATCGAGGAAAAGATCAGAAAGTGTTTTCTGTGTTCGTGTAAAGCAGGATTTGGCTAACTGGTGACGTCAAACCATAGGTTTGGTTTTCGGCTTTGTTGAAAAGGATTTACTGCTAAGCTGTTCTTCGAATGGGTTTTAAAGGTGCTTGAGGAGGAAAGGGTGTAAAGGGGGAGGAGGAGAAGATGGTCGGCTTGAAGGCGATGGAACCATTAAAAGGTAATATCCCGTGATTTAGAGGAGTTATTTTGGAGTTCCATCAGGGTTTTGGCTAGAAGAGTTAAACAAGTATGCCTTGTGAGCCTTGTTTTTAGGAAAATATTTATATTTATAAAGCAAGCCTTTTGTAGCAATCACGGTTGAGGGGTTTGGAAAATAAGTTAGTGCACTTAGGAAACTAATTATTTTGTGAAACTTTATACAGTTATAAAATTATATTTTCTTTCTTATTATTTTTATTCTCTTCTCCTTATTTTATACTTGCTTAGTCTTCTATGACGACATGTTTTGGTGTTACACCATCTTCAGGTCTTATTTATGATAAAGATGATTTATTTTGAGTAAATATAATCGGGAAGTTTGTTAAATTTGGAGGTATTACATGCAATATACTTTTTGTGCTACGATCAAATTCTGACAAGCCATATTTTTTATAAATCACAAAGCTAATTTTGTGAGTAAAGCAAATGTTTCAAGAGAAATAATTTTTTTTAAGCAATCTAACAAATGATGCATAAAATTTTAGAGCGTGTAGTAAGGGTTAAATACAATACGTGCTATATTAATTACAACATTTAACATTTGCGTATGTTTGGTAAATTTACAACCATAATTGTTTAAACAATTTCATGTTAATTGTTCACGACAAAGTCTACACCAAAATTACACTGTTATAAACAAATAGCTCTTACGCTAGATGGTTGTACAAACTTAATCCAGCTATCAACAACACAAACATATACATAGGCGAATGGATATGACGTAAAACAGAAACGTGCGCAACACTCTAAAATAGTTCCCACAAAAACCCTGTGATATTGCTACAACTTTAACTACACACAATCTCAAATTATTATACATGTTAAAATATATATATATTGTTTACGCATTAAAAATGTTGGTCTGTTTACTTTTGTTGTGTACAAATACTCAATATTGGATTTATTACTATGTACATTTTTCAATGGATTTTTAAAGTTTTGCAATATATTTAGTATCCATGCATTCTCTTATTATTTATCAACATGCTACTTTAGAGAGATTCTAATTATTTTTTTTTAAAGTACTCATTTAAACTCTAGAGAAACTTTTGATATAAGAAACTGAAAACAAGATGAGGTAATCAGAAATGAAAATATTTTCTTGGGGAAATTAAGTAAAAAGAACCCTGTGACGTACTCGGAAACCAAACGTTGGTTTTCATTAAGTAATTACAGGAGTTAGTTTATTTCAAAGTTTTTTTCTTTGGTTTCTGATGTTAATATCATCTCACCACAGATCTGGGTACAGGGGAAGACTGGTGATGAAGTTTTGGATGCTGTGTGTGTGCTTTAGGAAGTTGTAAGTTCCAAGTATTCAATGTTTCACCCGCGTGTAAGCACAAAAAAAGTTCACTTGGAAAACATTGAAATGGTTAAAAACTTCAGGATGGCATGAAACGTAATTGTTTGTGATTGAATTATAGACCAGAAGTTCTCAATCTTTTTTTTTTTACTCCTCGTATTTAGCTACCTCTCCCATCGTCATTTTTATCGTTACCTGCAAAACATAAATTATGTTTTTTGAAAATATATTTTAATAATTTGGTAATAAAATATAACTCAGTCATAAATTGATTAGAATATATATTATATAATTGAAAAAAAAATTATATGTACAGTACATTTTATAAAACAGCTATAACATTTTAATTAGTTTAATAAAGTAATTAATTAAGTATTAAAATTATTGGCAAGAAAAAATAAATTGGATGTAAAAAATTTGAAATTTACAATTATGTTATGGTGACCTGGCGGTCTAGGGGTAAGGTGTCGGACTTCTGTGCTAGGGGACCTGAGTTCAATCCTCGGTCCTTGCATAGGTTTATGTGATTTCCAAACCCTTCCTTCACCTCTGACAAGACGTGTATTAATCACAACTTGTTAATGTGTGGAATGCCAAGCCTCCACCGTGGTTCGGATTCCACGTTAAACTGTAGGTCCTCTATTTCATCTCACAATCACCCTACCTTTACACATTAGCGTAAGTGCATACAACCCGAACGGTTAGTAAGACATGGTGATAATAATAATAATAGCACAATTATGTTTAGAAAAAATATATAAGAACATTTAAGAAACACTAAAATACAAATATCTTATATAATATATAATTGAACACATTCACGCATAAGATGTCTTGCCTTATTTGAACGAGAACACACCATATTACCATTAACAAACATGCTTTAACACAGAGCATAAAGGGTTTAAGAAATCAAATAAAGCAAGTGAATGTCGACTGTAATATCAATTTAAGGGAAAGTAGTAAAAGTTTGACAGAACAAGCATGATTAGCTTATGAATTGGTATATGTGATTAATTTCACGTTATATTTGCCAAAATACTCATTGGAAGTTTAAAAATTGTGTATGTTCACCGTGAAAAATGTAGAAGCTCCTACGAGTTGCTTGAACAAAGTCAGAGATAATGAAGGTATAAAAGTGGGAGTGTTGTGGTGCAGATATGATGTTATTGAGAGATATAGATAGATATTTAAACTGCATTTCATAATTTAATTGTAAGGGTTTAAAGTCTAATCCATTCTTCATAGGAGTGGTGGTAAGTAATAGATTGCAAAATTTACCAGATATATTTTTATGTATTAATTTTCCAAACCATATGATCAAAAACTCCATATATTGATTTGTTTTAACTTTTGGCACTCAAAACTTTCACAGCAAACAATTTATTTTTTGTAGTTATGTTTTTATTTTAACCATTTTTACATTTTCTACTAGCTGCCAGCTACCATCACGTCTATGGTGAATAAACTATAAATGGACGTGTATAAAAAGTTAAGAATAGTAAAGATACTGTATGACAAAGGGAGGATGGAGTAAGATTATAATCTTCTCGACACTGGCTCGAACAGGTCTTAGCTACTACGGAGGTAAGAGTGGTTTAAATAACAAGTTATTTTATGTTGGAGTTTTCTTAAGGTTTCTACGAGGGCTTGGTTTTCAAAAATAGTTTATTCACTGAGAAAATGTTCATTGCTTAATATTACATTTCTGATAGAGAAGTTTTCAGTGGTATTAATTATGATTCTTTATAAGAATTGTTTAGTAATTTCACGCGGTTGTTCACAGTGGTAGCTGGTGTTCAGAAAAACTGGTTAAAACTATCCCTCCTAATAATATATCTGGTGATAAATTGAGAAAATAGGGGTGAATTTTAGAGGATATGCACCCTTATTAGCGTGTAGAGAGAAAAGTCAAATCTAATCATAAACAACAATTTACCTTTATTGGGACTGTTGCAGTTTATCGTTTCTAATTTATTAAGAAAAATAATGATTTGCATACAATCCAAATCTTATTATTAACTATGATCCTAATTTACCCATTTTCTAATTCCTTGATTTTATTCATAATCTGACGTGAATAGCAATAGAAATGATAAAAATTATTATTTCATCAGTAATCCATGTTCATGTCCGTGCGGATAAAAAATACTTATTAAAACTTGGATTTCAGAGGTATTATTTCTGAAAAATAAAAGAATAAAAATAAATCACTAAATATTGATTTTAATACACCAAATAAATATATGTTAGATACAACTCTGTAACACTATCGGTTTAAACAGTTTTAAGAATGATACATTAGCCCCCGGAGCGACGGTATGTCCTAGTTTAATTTTGAAATTATTATATAATATCTACTTTATTTTTGTGTAAAGGGTTTGGCTTTCTCTCTAAAGGAAAAATTCCGTTTCAAGTTAGCTTATCTCTTCCCGCCTCATATTCAACGGTTTACATTTAGGGCTTTTATTAGTGTTTCTATGACGAATGTATTCCATTCTTACGGGCAGTTTCCCTCAAATGTCTTCATCGATTTTTTAGAATGTTACCCTAACACCAATTCAAAACTCTATTGTGCTCAACACACCAAATAACTGGTGTTGCGAAGAAATCTTCCTTCGGAAATGCATTCCAACCCTTCTCCTCCAATTCTATTCTACTTCTTGAACGGAATTCTGCACATTCTTCTTTGTTTTATACGTCACATTCCTTCTCCTTCTATCGTACCAGACATGCATTGTCTCCTATCAACACGATTCTCCTCATGTTAAATTTTTTCCAATATAGTACTTATCACTTCTTTCTTACTTCAACCCCCCCTCCAATTCACTTTTTTTTATTTACTCTCTGTTAACTCATCCTTTAATCAAAATCCGCCCACACGTGGGGGAAAGGCGTGAGTCTCGTCTAGTCTTGTTTTCTTGTGAATAGAAGGTAGGGGATTCTAGTGACTGCTGGACTTGCAATCGGTGAGATTTACGTCTGCCAAAAAAAAAACGTCTTAGGATTTGCTTCCACTACATTGAGATTTGTATCACTAAGCACGATTCAATACGGATTGTATTCTGGAAACGTTATTTCGATCTGGGAGATGAAATTGGATCATGGCAATGCTCTAACATTCGAAAGGCCTCATTTAAATACTTTTTTTCCCCACTAATCTAACCTAGCTTAACCTGACCTAATTATTACATTATAAGAGTTTATTACGGAAAATCTAAGAGCTTGACCTTGTGCGAGAGTACAAGGAAAATAAGGACATTTCTTAGGTCTAAGGCGCTACTCTCGTAATAAACTAGACGGCCGATGACAGGGAGACCGTAATTCGATTCCGGTCTGGTATACTGAGGGTGGTTTTCCACGATCAGTCCACGCAAATTCGGGTACACTTTCTATAAATTCGACCTTCCTCATCCTTGAATTATTAGCTTAATTAGTATATAAGCGTATGACCCGAATGTTTAAAGGGGGGGGGGGAAATAAGATAAGACCATTCAACTAATATGAAAAAGGTTTGGTGCCTTTTCCCTGCTCACACCTTAGCATATTGAACTGATTACCAAACCCTTCCTTCACCTCTGACAAGACGTGTATTAATCACAACTTGTGAATGTGAGGAATGCCAGGCCTCCACCGTGGTTCGGATTCCACGTTAGATTGTAGGTCCTCCATTTCATCTCACAATCACCCTACCATTATACATTAGCGTAAGTGCGTATAACCCGAACGGGTAGTAAGACGCGATGCTAATAATAATAATAATAATAATAGCATATTGAAGATGGTTGTCTTATCATTATGACGAATGCTCCCTCATACGAAAAACTTGCCACAGCAATACATCTCTCTATACTGTTACGGCTGGACGTGAATCCCACGGACACGTGCCTAACGCTACCAGGTTCAGTGAGAGCTGTTTTCCCATAAAAGGTTTCCCACTCTCCCTCTCCGCAAATGATGAAATATTTCCTCTGAATTGTATATTTCTCACACCTGACCCTAGGATTTGTTTTTGAATCTATATAATGACCCGCCTCGGTGGCGTAGTTGGCTAACTCGCTAGTCGTGTTGAGCTCGACTGCTGAGGATGGGAGATCGAGGTTCGAATCTTGGTCGGGTGAACTGGGGGTGGTTTTTCCTAAATGGTTTTCCACTCTCCCTCCACGCAAATGCGGGTTCACTTCCTCTAATTCATCCTTCCCAATTCCTAATCCATTAGCGTAATTAGTACTTAAAGCTTATAACCCGAACGGATAGTAAGACGCGGTGCTAAATATTAATTAATATTATCTATATAATCAGAAAGTTGCTGACTTTTATTTGTAGTATTTTACCTTAGATTGGTCAGAAAAGGCCCCGACATAGACGCCTTATCCGTAGGTCCACATCTGTATCTGTATCCTAATCCGTATGTCTGTGGTCCGTAGTCCATAGTCCATAGTCCATGGTCCGTAAGAAATCGATGCCACAGTATCAGATTGCTCCGATCACAGAGTCCTTATCCGTAAGTCCTTACTCCGTAGAAGTTGCTCAACTTTAACTTTCTACGGACTAGTTTATACGGACTACCAATCACAGCCGAGTAAATTATGTACATGCTGATTGAAATGAAAGAACGAATGGCAGTGAGAGGATCCGTCGTTATGGAAACATATACACGTAGAGTTATTTCAGAAACATTTTTCTAAAAATCACAACACCCCGGGAAGAGTGGCTTCTAGGAAAATGTTTTCTGAGACATGTCAAGCTATCAGAAGTATTGGTTTTACTTTTGTAGGTTCAACACCCCTATTATTAATCATATTAAAAGTGCTTGTTTTGTTTTCATTCAAAATACTCAAAATACAAATCAAATTAAAATATATTTGTTTTGCATTTTCAGGCTATTGCAAACACTTATTTATTTTAACTTTAATAGTTAAACTCGAGCTTTAAATATATTTCTTGTGATTGTACTTAACCTACATTTTAGTAGGCCTACATATAAGAAGTTTTCTCAACAAAGTTGTTTTTGGGTTTTTTTAAATTATTTTATGATCTTATACGACTTGTCTCTGATATGATCAGCTGACCGCTTGACGATCTTTCTTTGCTGTAAACGATTTTATTTCGAATTTATTGATTAGACGAAGTCTCTTACTATCTCATTGGTTGAAATGGTAACGTGATTACGGATATTGACTTTGTAATCGCGAGTAGAATTTCTTATGGACCAGGAACATAGACTACGGACTACGGACCAACGGATATGGAGCCTGTTTCGGGGTCTTAATACTTCTACTTGCCGTGATATGGATCCCAAGTTCGATTTCAAGCATAGTCGAAAAATGTATTACTAGTGAAATTGGGTTTTCTCTTTTCACTGTGATGAGTTAACCACCGGGAACTGGGTGTTGTATCGGTTCTAGATTTAAGCTAGTTCACCCTAAATCGTGTGATAATATAATCAGTTGATTCAGAAAATTAACCTTAAATACCTCAAATAATTTTTTTTTTTAAATTGGTTCATACACTGAGGAAAATCACATCCTTAGTGAATCAATTTTAGGACCGAGTAATGGCCTACTGTGTTGAAGGATTTGTAAACCACTAACAATATCAGTTAGCATCAATACATATAGTGCCTTAATGCTTCAATACAGTCAAATGGATTAAAAACACAACGGTTCATATATGCTAGTAGGTGGGGGAGGAGGGGGTGGGGAGAGAGAGGTGGTGATTTATTTACCTGAAATCATCATCTTGGCAAACATCAACTAATTCATCTGGGAAAGGGATATTTTCCCAAACTCGTACGTGGATAATTGACCAAGCGGTGCACATGTCTGTGTGGCAGAACGTGGGGGGGAGATAATATGATGATATGTGGACGATATGTGATGCACGGTGGGGCTCGTCAAAACAAACCTAGGGTTAACTGGTTTGGTCACCTGCCAGGAATAGATTACTATTGATCCACAGACGTAATGGGTTTGATTTTACTGCGACTTCTCTGGCCGGTACCTCCCTCCTCCCTCTTACACCCTCTTCCTTCCTAATGTGGAGTCATGCGGGCGCTTGGTGCACGGAAGAAGAGGAGAACGGGACAAATAAGACAGGAAGAGAAACGCTTGTGATACTGGAATAATTGGGTGTGCGTTTGTGGGTTTATAAGATAGTTCTACACACGGATTGTTTAAAATAAAGCAAATTGATGATGTTTGTGGTGATACCATGATGGTTTTTTCTACCGTTTTGCTTCTTGTTTAGTGAATAATAAAATAGAGCATATAAATAACCTGTATCTTAGGCAAAAAGCTGCACAGTTTAAAAAAAATTCAAGTTATAAACATTTTTCAATCCTTATAGAATCCAGGCCAAGGTATTTTGAAGCATAAACGGGACAAATAAAACAGGAAGAGAAACGCTTGTGATACTGGAATAATTGGGTGTGCGTTTGTGGGTTTATAAGCTAGTTCTACACACGGATTGTTTAAAATAAAGCAAATTGATGATGTTTGTGGTGACACCATGGTGGTTTTTTCTACCGTTTTGCTTCTTGTTTAGTGAATAATAAAATAGAGCATATAAATAACCTTCATCTTAGGCACAAAGCTGCACAGTTTAAAAAAAATTCAAGTTATAAACATTTTTCAATCCTTATAGAATCCAGGCCAAGGTATTTTGAAGCATGCTTATCAATGTGCATACACTCAATGCCTGGTGAATCCGCTTGGGTGGCCGCATGGTCTTAGGCGCTACTCTTGAGTTAGACTAGACTGCCAATGAGGGAAATATTAAGGTTCGAACCTTGGTCGGGTTTACTGAAAGTGTTTTTCCTAAATTGTTTTCCATCCTTTCTCCACGCATACGTGGTACACTTCCCCTAAATGTAACCTTCCTAATAACTAAAACTTAATTATTACTCAAGCATAGTATCAGTATGGGTAGTAAGACCTGATGATAAGAAGAAAATAAACACCTGGCGTGACTCGTGGATCGTTTATTAATGAGTTATGTTTTGGTTTCGAGAGTAAGGGCCGTTGCAAAAATGAATCTGAGTGGGTCGGTATTATGAATGGAACATTAGTGGCGTTGATTAGCATGCCAGGCGCAAGATATGACGTCATGACGTGAGTAATGCAGAAGTGCAATCACGAACACATTATCTCTACACTAAGATTCCACTCACACTACGGTGACACTAAAGGCCGTGTGCAAGAATTAGATCAAGTGGATGTTAAGTGGACACTACCGTGGGTTTGCTTGCGTCGGGACCACCCTATCGGTCCACTAAGCGTTCACTCTTGCATACCGTCCTAAGACTCAACTCACACAACTGACCCGCACAGCTTAGTTCTTGTATATCCCAGCCCTAGGCACGTGTTGTTTTGTTGCTGGAAAATGACCGCGATCGGTTTAGCTTGTAAATTATTGAGGTGCAGAAGGGTTATTCTGTTGAATTAATTCGTTATGTACCTAAAGCTTGAACCGTGTTCAGCAGTTTGAAACCACTGGTGCAGTGCAGTCTAGACTAATGTTGACCACAATGCAGCTGCATGGAGCAGATAAAGGATTCGGAGTGCAGCGGTCAAGGGTTAGTTACCCATATCCCCATTTGACCTGTATGATTCCTAGAGATGGGAGGTAAAAAATAAATCCAATTAAAGTTTTCTGTTTTGGAAAATTTTGCCCTTTATTTTCTGTTTTGGATAATTTTTTGTGGACAAACTTTAGTTATATTATTATTATTATTATTATTATTATTATTACTAGCACCGCGTCTTACTACCCGTTTGGATTATACGCACTTACGCTAATGTGTAATGGTAGGGTGATTGTGAGATGAAATGAAGGACC